>JAJJWX010003480.1:0-17300 GCA_023529315.1 Papaver bracteatum | reverse complement strand
ATTTTATTTATAACCCATTGCTTTTTAAACCGTATTTTGGGGACCATGATATATTTGGGGGACTATTGTCTATTTTAAGGTAGGGTGTCCTTATAAAAAAAATAATCTTAATACCTAAACTACCCTTTTGATTATGTTTTGGTTATGATTAGTGAAATGATTAAGTAAAACTAATATTAACCCACCACCGCCGATTACCACCACCACCACCGTTGATTACCACCACCACCACCTCAGATTATCACCACCGCCAACCACCGATTACCACCACCACCTTTATATATGTAGCTTAATTTAAATCATTAACAAAGATATTCTCACAAACTCATTGTTTGTCATTCGTTTTTGGTTGAAAAAATGAAAAGTATCAAAATGAGTTGAAAATGGAAGTTGCAGAGAGGTTTAATGGAGGTTTTTTTTCTCTAGAGAGACAAAGTTCATTACATCGCAAAAAGAGTCTTAGCAATTACTAAGAGTTCTGTTATCCACTTCTTAATTTTTCTCAACCAACTTTGAGTTCTATTCATTCGCAAAAATACTTTTAACCGAACTATGGGCTAATTCCATTTATGCATTTGCAAGTGCGCTTAGGTTGGATCGCAAAATTGTTAAGTTTTTACTTTAACCGAACGTTTTCCTAATTGCATATATGCATATACAAGCTTCGTTCGGTTGATTCGCAAAATATGTTGAAGTTTGCGAACCAACCAACTTCTAACACTAGGTTACTTTTAACCCAGCCTGATTGGGAACTTGATTGTGTTGAAGTTTGCGAACCAACCAACATAGGTAAACGAGTTCCTGCTAACTCGCAAAAATAATTTCAAAACCGAACTCTTCTCTATATAACCAAATGTTGAGTTCGGTTTAATCGCAAAAAACAAAATTCTGCGAACTTACCTAACTCTATTGTTTAAAGTTCGGTTACAACGTGGTCTAGTCGATTGAACCGAACAAAACTCTGTAAACTCAAGCATAGTAGTTCGGTTACATTTGATTTTTCATCATCTAGCCGAACAAACAAAAACTCCATTAAAGCTCTAGTTTGGTTGCCTATGATTTTGGATTTATTAACTGAACTGCATTTGCAGAAAGTTCGGTTACATGTTCTTCATATAATAAAACCGAACTTTGTTGACATGGTTGAAATTTTTTTGTTACAATTTTGATTTTCAAGAAAAGGGTGGTCCCTAAAATACGGTTCTTCTTTTTTCATTTTATTAATGATAACTCATTTCATAGCCCATAAGAGTTTACCAAGTTCATGCTTTTTTTATCCCATTTCAAAACCTATTCAACTTAGATCCCCAACTTATTCCCACCGATTTCTCAGTAAAAATAGAAAATCTAAACTACGTAGGGAAATACTTCCTTACAGGGGGTTAGTCGTGGGAGAGTTTGAGAGATTTTAATGTATTTAAATCTCTAGGGATTTAGAGGGAGTGTAAGAGAGTCTAGACAATTTGGGGGAGTTTAACCCTAACTTCCCAGAATTCTCTTTTTTTTTTAGAGAGATTTTGTCCAAGCACAAAAACATCATGAATCAAACTCCCCCAAACTCCCCCAAATTGTAAACTCCCTATGACTCTAGTGTTTTACGACTAACAGGGAGTTTAAGAGATTCTAATCAAATCTCTCACCACTAACAGGGGAGTTTAAGGGATTTTGATGTAGTTTTAGAAACTCCCAAGAAATCTCTCACCACTAACAGAGATTTTAAAAGATTTTGACAAACTCCCTCACGACTAACAGGGGATTTTCCAACTACATTGAAATACATTAAAATCTCCCACGACTAACACCCAGTTAGTTAATCAGTTTTGTTGTTAGCATTATGCGTCTAACGTTGCGTGATTTAGATTTGTTTCTTAACTTCTAAAATCTGGTACTCATTACTAATTCATAATAATCAAAATATTAGGGTTATTTTTGCGATTTTTACTGACCTAATTAATTAAACCAATTCTACATTGATAATTCTGTAATATAAAATCAAACGTACCTTAATTCTACATTGATGATGGTTTAGATCAATGCGTCTTTCTTTTGATTCATTAATTTAAGGATTCCTAATGGAAGGATGGGTTGTATGTGATTAAAGACGATCTTTGAATTCTTTTCAAAAAAGTTATCGCTATCAACTCTGAAGTGGTAAAAGAACAAAAATGGCGGCCGTATGAAAGGAGTGTTGCGCTATGATATTCATGGCTAGGGCTAGCTGATCATTGTTTTGGTATCTCCGATATAGTATAACAGATTATTCTATTACTAAGATTCAATGAACACAGGTTTTGCAATTGATTAATCAATTGCCTTTTCTTACAGACTCGGAAAGAATTAGACCAGGTATTTAAGTAACCATACAGACAACCTATCAGAAAAGTCAAACAAGGGACTAATGGAAAACTGACAACTAGCCAAGACAGCAAAGCAATGACTAGGCAAAAATAATACAGGCTGTCACTTAGGTACAGGGTGGCACAAATACTGACATTAGCCCCCATCAAGTTGAAGGTATGTTGGAGGAAGTACCTTCAAATTGTCACTGAGCAAATCAAACCTAGGCCCTTCAAGACCCTTAGTGAAGATGTCAACAACTTGTTGAAGAGTGGAAATATAATGGACATGACAAGCCTTATCCTGAACAAGCTCTCTGACAAAATGAAAATCCACTGCTAGGTGCTTCATCCTGCTGTGAAAACTGGATTTCAAGATATGGAAATAGCACTCATATTATCACAGTAGATATTAGGTGGGAAAGGTAGAATGATGTGTAAATCCTTTAGTAGTTTACACAACCAAACAACCTCAGTTGCATATTGAGATAAGCTTCTATACTCAGCCTATGTGGAGCTTTTAGCTACTGTTAATTTTCTCTTGCTTGACCAAGAGATTGGATTAGAACCAAAGAAAATGCAATAGCCTCCAGTGATTCTTCCAGTATCAGGGTCACCTGCCCAGTCAGCATCACTAAAGCCATGGACAACTAATAGACCTTTGGAGAAGAGAATGCCATAATCAATTGTACCTTTGATGTACCTCAAAATTCTCTTAGAAGCAGTAAAATGTACATCAGTTGGTGCCTTCATATACTGACAGACTTGATTAAAAGCATAGTTGATTTCACGTCTTGTCCATGTGAGATATTGGAGTGCACCAACTAATGATCTGAACTCAGTAGGATTTGGTAATAAATTGCCATCAGAAGCACTGAGTTTATAACCAATTGGAACTGGTGAGGAACAAGGCTTAGCACCTGACATATCTGTTCTATCAAGGAGATCAAGTGCATACTTTGTTTGTGATAGAAAAATACCAGCAGAATTTCTCTTGACCTCAAGAACCAAGAAATAATGTAAAGCTCCTAAATTCTTGACAGGAAAGTGAGTCCTTAAGGTGCTAATAAACACAGTGCATTAGGTGTGATCATTCCCAGTTATGAGTATGTCATCTACATATACTAGAATAAGAGTAATTCTAGTACCTACTTTTTGAACAAACAATGATGTATCAGCTGTAGAGGATTTAAAATTGTAAGAGAGAAGAACTTGATGAAGTTTTTTATACCATGCTCTTGGTGCATGTTTAAGGCCATAGATTGACTTGTGTAGTCTGCAAACATGATGAGGTCTTTCTGGATCCACAAATCCAGGGGGTTGAACCATAAAAACTACTTCTTGAAGTTCCCCATGAAGAAAAGCATTGATGATGTCAAGTTGAGTAATATGCCAGTCAATTCTAGAGAAAGTAAAATTCTTATGGTTGTGGGCTTAGCAACTGGACTGAATGTCTCAGTGTAATCTAGACCTTCTTGTTTATGATACCCTTTGGCCACTAGTCTTGATTTAAACCTTTCTATGGTACCATCTAGATTTTGTTTAATCTTAAAAACCCACTTGCAACCTACCAAGTTCTGAGAAGGATGTGGTGCTTCAAGAGTCCAGGTACTAGCATTCTTATGAGAAGTAACTTCATCAACCATAGATATTCTCCATTGTGGAATTTTATTGATTTGAGTAAAGCATGTTGGTGTTGTAGTTGGATCTAGAGCTATCTGAGTAGCAGAAAGAGCATGCTTAGTAGAAAAAACTTTCTTCTTGGAAATCTTGTTTTTACCTCTTGTAATCATCTTATGAGCATTGACAACTGCTGTAGGTGATGTGGTGATTATATGAGATGGCTGAACAGACCCTGTATAAGGTGAAGCAGGAATACAATATGAAGTAGTAGGAGGATGTGATGTAGCTGCAGTATCAGTAATAGCTGAAGTGGAAGAATGAATAACTTCTAAAGCAGGAAATACAATATCTAGAATAACATCAGTTGACAATACTTATGCAGTAGTTGGTGACATAACTAAGTCACTAGAATACTGTGGAGGAGAAACATTTGAAGTAGTGAAAATATCAGAATGTTGAGAAGTAGCAGCTCTCAAAGGAAAAGTAGATTCATCAAACACAACATGTCTTGAAATAAACACTCTACCAGTCTTAGGATTAAGACACATGTAACCCTTATGTTGAGGACTGTAGCTTATAAAAATACAAGAGATACTCCTGGCTTCAAGTTTGTGTTTAGTGTATGGTCTAATCCATGGAAAGCAGAGACAGCCAAAAGATCTCAAAAAATCATAATCTGGTTTTCTGTGAAATAAAACCTCAAATAGAGACTTGAAGGACAATGATTTAGTTGGTAATATATTGAAAGTGTAATTAGCTATCTGAAAAGCCTCAACCCAAAATGAATCTTTAAGTCCACATTGAATAAGATAAGTTCTTCCAATATCCACTAAATGCCTATGCTTAGATTCTTCCACTCCATTCTTCTCTGGAGTGTGTGGGCATGAAATTTCATGAACAATGCCAGTTATTGACAAAAATGTTGATAATTTATTGTTTAAAAATTCTCCACCACCATCTGTTCTTATAACAAGAATATTGCATTGTAGAAAATTTTCAACTTGAGCTTTGAACTGAAAAAATACCTTCTTAAAATTTGATTTCTCATACAAGGGAAATATCCAACAGTACTTGGAAAATTCATCAATGACATCACATAGTGTCTGAAACCAGAATTAGAAGCTACAGGACTTGGACCCCACAAATCAAGATGTAAAAGTTCTAGTGGTTTGGTCCTAGTAAAAGTTGAAATTGAAAAAGGCAGCTTATGACTTCTACCAAGTTGACAATCATGACAGAATAATGGTTTGTTAAGAACATTTTTCAATGAAAGTTGTCTACACATATGTTGTAAAGTTTGAAATGATGGATGTGAAAGCCTGCTATGCAAATATGAGCAGTGACTGGAGATGTTGATGTAGATGCTGACAATGTTGTTGGAGAAGATGTTGAAGAAGAAAGCTTGGAAACTGATTGTTGAAAATTGATAGGATATAGTCCATCACATTGAGGGCCTCTCAAAGTTACTTTCCCAGATGAGAGATCCTTCACACAGAATCCAGAACAATCAAATGTGATTGAGCATTTGTTATATTTAGTAAATTTATGAGCAAATAGTAGATTGTTTGAGGCTTGTGGTACTACTAAAACATCATTAAGAGCAAAAGTATGGGCAGAAGTAGTTTTAATAATAGAACCAATATGTGTAATTTTCATACCTTATCCATTGGTTGTATGTATATCTTCAGAACCATCATAAGTGGACATCAGTTGTAACTCATTCTCATCAGAAGTTAAGTGATTATTAGCACCAGAGTCATCATACCAGGGATTTTCTCCTAAGATATTTGCAGTTGCAAGCATGGCACTCATATTATTGAGTGTATGAGCATTTTGATAAGCAAAGTTGAGCCCGTGTATACAAGCAGGTGATGTATGACCAGGCTTATTACACATTTGGTAAGGTGGCTATGTTAGAGGTGCAGAAGAAGAAGAAACACTAGTACTTGGAGCAGAAACTGGATAGGATGAATAAGATTGTGTAGAATGCATTCTTGGTGGTAACTGAAAAGTACTCCTATATTGTGGTGAAATCCCTCTGTAAGCAGGTGCAAAAGAGAAATTACCTCTGCTTCTTGGTCTGGATGAAGTACTGGAATGAGAATATCCATACTGAGGTCTTTGTTGAGCAAGAAAAGCTTGTTGAGATTGATAAGAAGAAAAAGCTTTGCTATTTGCTTCTGATAGCAATGACTTTGATCTTTCTTTAACCACAATTTCTTCACTCAATAACAAATTGTGTAACTCATCAAAAGTAACAGGAGGACTACGAATTCTAATCGAAGTGCTGAAGGAGTTGTATTCTTGACCAATTCCAGGAAGTATAAGAACAAAGATTTCATCATTAGAAATCTCAGATCCAGATGCAGCTAATTGATCAGATAACTTCTTGACATCTGCTAAACATGTAGACATTGCACCGGATCCTAGTCTAAGAGATTTTAATTGAGTACGCAATTGTATAGAATGAGTGTTTGTATCCCTAATATTCTACACAAGAAAATTGGCTAACCTAGGCTAACAAAGCTCCTCTTATTAGATAAGAAGGGTTCATTGGGCCTAAAGTGTTTCCCAAGGATAGCAATGTAGGCCTTGCAAAGACTCCATATGCAAGCCCATATGCGACAAACTAAGCTAGGCCTAATTAGCAAACATTCAACTCATAAGCCCATGAGCAAGAACTCCAAGTTGGGTTAACAAGTTCCACATAAGCGTGCCACGTCGCCAACCCACAACCAACCGGCAGCTGACATATCAGCACCCGTGCCACATCAGTAGTGTGGGCGCCACGTCAGCACTCGGGCATCCAAGAAGGCGCCACGTTATCCAACAATGGCCACGTCAGCAACCTTGCTGACGTGGCAGTTGGAACGTCAGCGGAGGACGCACCACGTCAGCAACCTAACTGACGTGGCAGGTGACACATCAGCGCAGGTGTTACAAGTCAGCGAGTAATGCCACATCATCTCTTACGTCCGAGTTTAATACCATTAGTGACGCCGTCAGTATATTCCAAGTATATTCCGTTAAATACAAACGGTGTCGGCGACTCCCGTTACAGTTAACGCCGTCACTAACAGCGTCAACATATTCGTAACGATGACGGAATATCCCCCCTGGAACGTCATACCTTCCGGCACTGGTGACGAAAATATAGCAGCAGGTTGCTGGCGGCCAAGCCCCGCGGTAATCGGCGGAGATTAATCGCCAGTGCTCGGAGATGAATTAAATTAACGTTTAAATCGGCGATTAACTATGCAGCATGGATCCGGCATAGCTCGGTGCATTTTAAGTCTGTAGCCCTCGATCATTCCGCCCAATCCTGTTTGCCTAACGGATTTCTACGCCCCACTGTTGGTTTATAGCAAGTAATTTAATTCAATCCAGGGAATTCATGCCAGGGCGTCATGCTGGGAATTCATGCCTGCATCGAAAAATTGACATGCAGGGCCAATTACTGCAATTCGTGCCTGCATCAAAAATATTAAATCCGTAACATATAAATGGAGAGGATTACAACAAAAAAAGGTAAGCAATCTTCCATACCAAAAATATCTGTAAAAAATCCTAAAACTGACTTTAGCATCGGAGGTTTTTTTTTCAGGTACCCCCCCTCCATCCATAATTCAATTGAAGATTGAAGCAGCGATCAATTCACAGCAACAACATCATACAAATTTCTGTGTTTGGTGTAGAAGCAGTTTTACCTTACAAACAGTGGCGCCGACTAACGGTTTCGAGAAAAGAAAATCGTGTTTTACTAGATCGAGTTATGGCAGTAATCAAATAAACCGCACGAAGGGTAGATTCTGTTAACAATCCTAGATAGCACATGAGCGAGGCTACAAGACATGAAGTTGAAGTTCAGTCAGTTCCAGCAGTACCAACTATAAACAGAATGAGTCAAAATCTTGCTCGTGACAGAGCATTAGATCGAGATCGAGATCATAACAGATCACTGGATCGAGGACGAGATCGAGATCGTTTCCGTGATAGAACTCCAGATCCAAATCGAAGAATGGAGAAACAACCAGTGATCGATAACGAAGGACTGGATGTTGATGGAGAGAACCCACAAGTTCAAGGAAACAGAATGCATGTGTTCGGCATCCCATCTAGGAGAAAATACGATGGACAGGACATGCGGGATGGACGCACCGCGACTCTTAGCACAGAGGCAGAATTATTGCGCAACCGGCTGAACGAATTGGAGAAGGAGAACGCTCTCTTGAGATTGGAACGTCAGAACCACTCACGACCCAAGACTGGTGATATGAACAAAAAGAGGAGTAAGTCTGTATGGCAACGCCTTGGACGTCAAATTGACCCTCAAGCTGCAAAACTAAACAGAGAGTTGGTCGATCTTGATCAACCAGAGAGAAATTTATTACCCACTGGAGAATTACCTAAACGAAGGCGTGTACTACCACGCCAAGCAAGGACCCGGCCAGCTACAACTCATCAAAGTGAGGCTAAATCCAACATCAGTTCAAAACGCCTCAGAAACGATGAGGATGAAGATCCAGATTGGCACGATGATCGAGAATTTTTGCAGGATTACTATGCTCGTTTGGAGCAAGAAAGAGCTGAAAAAGAACCTGTTGGACCGCAGAGAAAAAGAATGAGATCCAAAACTCATATCCAAGAGGACCAAGATTATGAGAAGGAATATAGTTCCTCAGATGCTTATGTGGACGCAATAATAGAAACTCGCCTCTGCAAGATGATCGAGAAAGTAATGTCGAAAAAGCAATCTAGAGAAGAAAACTTGGACTGGTTGCACCGATCTGCCGGAGCACCTTTCAAACTGAATATCATAGACTTCCGACCGCCGATGAATTTTCAAGTTCCAAAGCTGCCAGAATTTGATGAGAAAACAGATGACCCAGATCAGCATGTTTTGCACTATGAAACTACCATGACTCTGTGGAAGCACAGTGATGAATTGATGTGCAAAATGTTTCCATAGTCATTAGATGGAGGAGCAATAAAATGGTTCAATCGACTCCCAGCACAGTCGATTGGTACTTACAATGAGCTGGTTAGAGAATTCTGCTCTCACTACAAATACAACAGACGTGATCGGAAGGGATGCCATGTGTTGTTCCTTCTTGCAATATGGAAGGATGAAAGCATCGGACAGTTTACTAGGCGCTTCAAACAAGAATTGGCTGACGTGGATGGTGCCAACGACCAAGTCGTCATCGAGGCTTACAAGCAAGCATACCAGCACGATCAAAGAGGTGTGTATGGATCCTTAGTCAAGAGACCACCTAAGACTCTGGAAGGACTGTATGATCGAGTTGAAGAATATGCTCGAGTGAAAGATGATTCCAAAGCTCGAGAAATGAGAGATGCTAACAGATCATCCAATCATCCAAGTGATGGGAAGAAAGACAAATCGAAGAACCGTTCGAGCGTCCAGCACAATGACTGAGGAGAAGTCCGATATAAGAACCAAAGTGAAAGAATGGAAACTGGATATCAGAAATTCCAAGATATGACGTTGACATCGTTAGACATACAGCTTGCAGAATTGTACGGGAAAATCAGCAAGGATCTGAGCCCCCCTCGTCCTTTACCAGCTGAGACACATGATAAACGTGATAGGAGAAAATACTGCAAGTTCCATAAGGGCCATGGGCACAAGACCGAGAATTGCCGCTCTTTACAGATCGAGGTCCAACGAATGATCGACGCTGGAAAGCTGCAAGAGTTCGTGAAAAAGGACTTTGGGAAAGGTCCTGGACAGTTTGGCACATCACATGTGATTAACGCTCGTGTGATTAACGACAGTCACGCCAGGATCCATTCAATGACTAGGCGGGCATCGGAAGAAGATACCAGGAAAAAGCTCTCAGACAGTTGAAAGAATGGTACCTGACAAATCACAATGATTTTGTCAGCGGTAATGGAGCATAAACTAGGGAGCTTGGGTGCAAAAAGATCGAGTTCTCTGAAGCAGACATGATAGGTGTATATGCTCCATAAAATGATGTCGTCGTTATAACTACTTGGATTTGCATATTTCGTGTGCACCGGATTTTAGTGGGTACAGGAAGCTCAGTGAGTGTCCTGTTTTCAGGAGCTTACTCCTCTATGAATCTCCCACACGACTTGATCGAGGAGGATGAAAATCCAATTATCGGTTTCAGTGGCGAAGTTACAAAGGCGATTGGAAAAGTGAAGATACCGATAACAGTGGCTGACAAGTCCGTCTTGGGCACTTTCTTGTTGCTGGATTACCGAGCACCCTACAATGCGATCGTAGGACGAGATTGGATGCATGAGATCGGTGCATTCACATCATCTAATCATCAATGCCTGAAGTTTATTACCCCATAAGGAGCTGTGAAAGTTAGAGGCGACCAGATGGTCGCCCATAAGTGTCATGAGAGTGCAATGGATGAGTACAAGAAGTCAGAAATCAGTGGCAACCAGATCATGCGAGTCGAGAAGAAATAGCAATTACAGAATCCTCTCCCTCTAAAATCATATATGGGAGAGGATGCAGCTGAACCCCCAACAGTTGAGAAACTGATCGAGGTCCAGATTGGAGATGAGGAGCAAAAAACAACTTTTTTAGGGGGCAGATCTGTCTTCAAATGAACACGATGGTTTGATTACATTTCTAAGGGCAAACGCCGACGTTTTTAAATGGAGTTTTGTAGAGATTCCAGGGATAGATCCGAATGTATCCTTTCACAGGCTAAATATCGATGGGAATTTCCATCTTGTCCGACAGAAAATCAGAAATATGGCGCAAAGCAAAAAAGATTGAGTTACTAAAGAGGGCGAAAAGTTGTTGGAAGCAGGATTTATTCGACCAGTGCAATATCCTCGTTGGCTGTCAAATGTGGTACCCGTTTCAAAGAAGAATGGTAAAATTCGTGTATGTATCGATTTTACCGATTTAAATAAAGCATGTCCGAATGATCCGTACCTGCTGCCAATGATAAGAGATTTTGGTGGATAAAATCGCAGGGTTTGGGAGACTGTCATTCATGGACGGTTTTTCTGGGTATAACCAAATACCTTTGTTCGAGGACGATCAAGAGCATACTACATTCGTGACTGACAGAGGAGTTTACTGCTATACTGTAATGTCGTTCGGGCTAAAGAACGCAGGGGCAACCTACCAAAGACTTGGTAGACCATATGTTCAAGGATCTGATTGGGAAGTCAATGGAAGTATACATCGATGATATGGTAGTGAAATCTCAGCAAAAGGAATCGCATTTTCTTGATCTTCAAAAGACGTTCGATATCTTAAGCCAATATCGTATGAAGCTCAATCCAGCAAAGTGTTCATTCGGGCTGTCATCGGGAAAGTTCCTTGGATACTTGATGACACACAGAGGAATCGAGGCGAATCCTAACAAATCGAGCCATCAGAGAAATGCCATCCCCAAGAACCAAGAATGAGGTCCAGAAGCTAGCAGGACGATTAGCAGCCTTAAACCGTTTCATTTCACGCTCATCGGATCGATTCAAGCCATTCTTTGACGTTTTGAAGAAAGCAGTGAATTGTGGTTGGACGACTGAGTGTGAAAGGGATTTTGATGAGATCAAGTAGTATTTTTCAACCCCCCCCCCCCCGGGTTTGGTGGGTCCAAAAACTGGACAACCGATTGGAGTTTATCTGGCTGCAATGGAGAACGCTGTCAGTGCAATGCTGTTTGTTACAAATCCACATGATAAACCTATTTACTTCGTCAGTAAATTCTTGACGGGGGTGGAAACACGGTACAAGAAAGAAGATAACACTTGCACTGTTCCATGCATCTCGTTGCCTCATGCCTTATTTCCAAGGAAGGCAGATCATA
Organism: Papaver bracteatum; assembly: GCA_023529315.1. NCBI lineage: Eukaryota > Viridiplantae > Streptophyta > Magnoliopsida > Ranunculales > Papaveraceae > Papaver > Papaver bracteatum. The sequence continues at coordinate 5,515 of JAJJWX010003480.1, read as the reverse complement.
GTATACTCAAAATACCCACTGAAGAGAATCCTGGAAGGTGCTGATGATTCCAGTCGACTAGACATATGGTCAAATTTTCTGGGGGCGTATGAGATCAAGTACGAAACCAGAACTGCAGAAAAAGGACACACATTGCTGCACTGCTAGCAGATTTTCCTATGGACGATATAGAAACGGTTGCTGGAAAAGAAGAAGAATTGTTCAAACCCACTGATCCAATCACTGATCATATTGGGGGCGAGTCTGCAATGGAGATCGATACACCAGAACCATTATGGACCGTATTTACGGATGGGTCTTCAAACGTTAGTGGTGCTGGAGTCGGATGCGTCACCCTTACTCCCGAAGATTTGAGGATCGAGAAAGCCACCAGGCTGGGTTTCCAAGCATCAAACAATGAAGCTGAATATGAAGCTGCGATTATCGGTTTAAAAGCTGTCAAGCAGTTAGATGCGAAGAACGTGAAGTGGTGGATGATTCCATGCTAGTATTTAACCAATTTCTGGGGACCTACAGAGCAAAGGAGGAGAGAATGGCATTGTATTTGGATCATATGAGAGAGATGGCAAATGAGTTCGACCGATTCTCTATTGGGCAGCGACCACGATTGGAGAACAGGCATGCAGATGCTTTAGCATATCTGTCTTCCGCAGTCGAAATAGATACCACCCATTTCGTTGTAGTAGATTTCAAAGAGTTACCTAGCATCTCCGACAGCCATTTTGTTATGGCTGTCGAACACGCTAGTGGGGGAGAGAGGGTAGATACATCAGCACAGGGAGATACAGAGAACATCGACAGCAATATGGATGTTAACAGTCCAGTGACATACAATTCAGGCGATCATGTTGAAAACATTGCAGACTGGCGTCAACCTTACATCCAGTACCTGACAACTGGCGAACTCCCTGAAGATGAGAAACTTGATGCAAAGGTGAAAAAGAATTCATGGAGAAACTCAATGATCGAAGGGTTGTTATACCGCAAACTTGTAGCTTTGGAGCCATTTTTGCGATGCGTATCATCCGAGGAAGGACAACTAATACTGGCAGAGGCTCATGAGGGAATTTGTGGCGGTCATTCTGGAGGGCGCAGTCTCGCACACAAGGTACTTACCCAGGGGTATTTATGGCCGTACATGCAAAAAGACGCTAAAGAATATGCGCAGAAATGTGTACCATGCCAAGAACACGCCCCTATTCCGAAAAGGCCTGCCAACGAATTACATCCAGTATTTAGTCCCTGGCCATTCTCTATGTGGGGATTAGACATCGTCGGACCGCTTCCAAAATCTCCTGGAGGCGTCAGATTCGTATTAGCCGCTACTGACTATTTCACCAAATGGGTCGAAGCAGTGGCACTGGTACACGTTACCAGACATGATGTGAAAAGATTCATATGGGAGAATATCGTCTGCAGATTTGGAATCCCAGACGCGATAATATCAGACAATGGGAAGTAGTTTGATTCCGGGGTGATCAAAAATTTCTGCAAGGGCATATTCGCCACAATTTTTCGTCTCCTTATTATGCTCAGAGCAACGGGCAGGCAGAAGCGACCAATCGTGTTATTATAAACAATCTCAAGAAACGGCTGGAGAAGGCGAAGGGAAAATGGACCGAAGAATTCCCTGGAGACTTATGGTCCTATCAAACAACCCCAAAAGGATCCACTGGGTGTTCACCATTTACATTGGCGTATGGGACAGAGGCGGTCATACCTACCGAGATACAACTCAATACTACCAAAACTCGTGCTGTCAAATCAGGGAAAAATGACAACATTTTGGATTTAGATAAAGAGTTGCTGGAAGAACAAAGAGAAACATCCTTGCAGCAGTTAGTTCGATACCAGCAGGCAATCAAGCTGAGATATGATCGTAAAGTCAGAGAACGGTCATTCAAGCCAGGGGAATATGTCTTGAAGAAAACCCGAGCGGCCACAATGGAACCGAAATGTGGGAAACTCGGAGCAAACTGGGAAGGTCCATACATAGTGGATAGGCCAGCATCTCGAGGATCCTACTACTTGAGGAACCTCGATGGAAAAGAGGATTCAAAGCCATGGAAGCCGTGGAATTCATTCCACTTGAAGAAGTTTTAACCTAGGAGTAGATTCAAATCCTGCTGTGCTGCATTCTTTTTCCTTTTTGATGGTTTTATCCCAATGGGTTTTCCACTCAAAGGTTTTAATGAGGCAGTTGTTGTCAAAGCAGTATGTATTTATCTTGTTATTTCAATTCGGAAATTCAATTCAGCATTATTTTGGTATTCCGTACTTTATCAATATTGCTCGAGTTAATTATAAGCTACTGCGGATTATCGAATCCACAGTCAGCCCAAAATGACAAAACAGCACAGTTCGAGTCTGCTGTCAGCAACATCTTTGACACCTCGCAGATAGGGTTAGTGCACAGTTCGATCATTTTTACCCTATCTCAATTTTATCCCTATCATGCGGGATAACAACGAATGTGGCGAACATTTTCATCTGTCCAGGCATGTGAAAATGTACACATCCAAAACTTTGCGCGCATCTTGAATAGCAGGATTGGCCCCCTGCGCGAATTCAAGATAGCAGAAAAACTCAACTTTTCATCCCATGCACGAGCGAAATGCAGCAGGGAGGTGCACCCCTGCGCGAGCATTGAGCAGCATGACACAAAACATACTGGGGGCGAGTTATATATCACCTCAACCATTTGGGGGCGAGATATATAACACTCCAGTGCAATCAACACATTTCTAGGGGCGAGTTGCATAACACTCCGAACAACGCACTTGGGGGCGAGTTATGTAACACTCCAGAAAAATATAAATTCGTAGGGAAACCCGAACTTCTTAACCCATAACTGGTTATGGATTAAGAGGGGGCGATGTTTGTACCCCTAATATTCTACACAAGAAAATGGGCTAACCTAGGCTAACAAAGCTCCTTTTATTAGCTAAGAACGATTCATTGAGCCTAAAGTGTTTCCCATGGATAGCCATGTAGGCATTGCAAAGACTCCATATGCAAGCCCATATGCGAAAAACTAAGCTATGCCTCATTAGAAAACACTCAACTCACAAGCCCATGAGCAAGAACTACAAGTTGGGTTAACAAGTCCCACATAAGCGTGCCACGTCTCCAACCCACAACCAACCGGCAGATGACACGTCAGCACCCATGCCACATCAGCAGTCTGGGCGCCACGTCAGCAGTCTGGCGTCAAAGAAGGTGCCATGTCATCCAACAATAGCCACGTCAACAACCCTGCTGATGTGGCAGTTGGCACGTCAGCGGAGGACGCACCACGTCAGCACAGGTGTTACAAGTCAGCGAGTAATGACACGTAATCTCTTTCGTCCGAGTTTAACACCGTTAGTGACGTCGTCAGCATATTCCAAGTATATTCCGTTAAATACACACGGCGTCGGCGTCTCCCGTTACAGTTAACGCCGTCACTAATGGCGTCAACATATTCGTAACGATGACGTAATATTCCCCCTAGAACGTCATACCTTCCGGCACTGGTGACGGAAATGTAGCAGCAGGTTGTCGGCGGCCAAGCCCCGCGGTAATCGGAGGAGATTAATCTCCAGTACTCGGCGATTAATTGTGCAGCATGGATCCGGCGTAGCTCAGTGCATTTTAAGTCTATAGCCCTCGATCATTCCTCCCAATCCTGTTTGCCTAACGTATTTCTACTCCCCACTGTTGGTTTATAGCAAGTAATTCAATTTAAGCCAGGGAATTCATGCCAGGGCGTCATGCAGGGAATTCATGCCAGGGCGTCATGCTAGGAATTCATGCCTGCATCGAAAAACTGACATGCAGGGCCAATTACTGCAATTCGTGCCTGCATCAAAAACAGTAAATCCATAACATATAAATGGAGAGGATTACAACAAAAAAAGGTAAGCAATCTTCCATACCAAAAATATCTGTAAAAAATCCTAAAACTGACTTTAGCATCGGAGGTTTTTTTTTGCAGGTACCCCCCCTCCATCCATAATTCAATTGAAGATTGAAGCAGCGATCGATTCACAGCAACAACATCATACAAATTTCTGTGTTTGGGGTAGAAGCAGTTTTACCTTACAAACAATGAGTAATAGATGTTCTAGCAAATCTTGATTCAATATTTGTCCACAATTCTCTAGCAGAATCAACACCAACAACATAAGCTACTACCGATTCAGAAATAGTTGATTGTATCCAAAGAATAAGCATATAATAATCATCACACCAAGCAGTATAAGCAGGATTAACATTAACTTGGTCAATATCTTCTTGTGTGAGAAATTTAGCAGGACATGGTAAAGATCCATCCAAGAACCCAGAAACTTTGTATCTTTTCAACAAAGGAAAAATTAAACTCTTCCAAGTTAAGAAATTATCATTTTTAAGCTTGTATTGAATGATATTAGAGATCTGATTGAGTGGAATGTTAGAAATTCTTGATTCATTTGGTACGGATGCCATTTATTTGGATGAAAAAACAAGAAAAGAAGTGAAAAAAATAAGAGACGAATTTGTTGAGGATGATGAATTACTGAAACTCCATTAACGATTTGAAAACAGCGGAAGTAAGGATCGATTGGATATCTGATACCATAGTATAACAGATTATTCCATTACTAAGATTCAATGAACACAGGTTTTGCAATTGATTAATCAATTGTCTTTTCTTACAGACTCACAAAGAATTAGACCATGTATTTAAGTAACCATATAGACAGCCTATCAAAAAAGTCAAACAAAAGACTAATGAAAAATTGACACCTTGACAAGACAGCAAAGCAATGACTAGGCAAAATTAATACAGGCTGTCACTTAGGTACAGGGTGGCACAAATACTGCCATTATGATATTCATACATAACGTCAACGAAGTGCATTATGAAAGCATTGTTGCGCTATGTTTGGAAATTCATAAGTTAAATAATCAACGATCAATTTGATTTTGAAACGAGTTCATGGTTCACCATGGATTCATAAAACGATCTTATTGGATTACCTAGATATTGATTTCTGAACTAATTTTTTACTAACTCAATAACTCAGTGAATTTCCTACCTAGTTCGGCTATGGATATGAATCGAAAAAGGTCAAACTAAAAATTTCGGTCAAAAACTACTAACAAAAGTCAAATGGGTTATGATTAATAAAAGCATGGGTTATATTTAAGAGAAACCCCCTCGATTAGCTGACTCATATTTCAGCCTAATTTTGCAGCAGACTTTTGCGGCTGTGGCATTGTTATAAGGGATTTTGCAGCTGCACATAGATTCAGGGCTGGGGCAATCAAGGCAACTTATTCCAAAAGTACAGACAACACTTCTGCTTGAAACTGCTAATGGGCAAAAAGGAGCCTACGACGTTTTCTTATGGAAGGAGACTGCGAGGGAATAATAATACTCTCACCATTTCATGAAAGGTGATACTTTCACTTTTTATTGCAGGGAGGTAGTATTTTTATACTCTAATGTAACATGCAATAAAAAAACTCTTCACTCCAGGATGCAGAACTG
>JAJJWX010003479.1:0-14984 GCA_023529315.1 Papaver bracteatum | reverse complement strand
GGATAAAAAGAAGAAAGTAAAAAGAGAAAAAGAAAAGAATGAAAGAAGTATTTATAGAAGAAGAAATTTCTCGAGAAGATGAATGCAATTAATGCAAAGAAAGGATGTGAATGGTCAGATCGCAGCGGTTGAAAAGGACGTGTCAAAGATTTACTGGAAGAAAAAGTACAAGAAAACAGCTGGAGAAGAATATAGAAACGTGTCAAAGTGGAAGAATGCAAAATGATAAACAACTGCGGCATTGTAAAAAGTAGAATTCTCATGATCTTTCCTCCTTCGCAGAAAAGGCATGAGAAGAGGCAAGATGTATGACTAGAATATCGCCATGACAGTACTCTTACGAGATTAACAACACTCCTACGATCATCATCGCGATCTCTTCAACAACACTTTGTAAGTGTCACAGAATAACTTAAAGAATGATTAAAAGAATGACGTAATAACTGACGAATGAAGAAACACGGGAAGAACGTGATTGTCCTGCGATGGACATACCATCTGCGAGAATCAGCATTACAACTACCGCAAGAGCATCGTGAACCAAATCCGAAATTAAAGGAAAACTTAGCTGTCATCCACTATGTAATTACCCTATATAAAGAGACCCAATAGATTCAGAAAAGGGATATGTATTTTGAGTGTTGAGAAAGTCTTGAGAAGAGAGAAAATTCAAGAGAGTGGTTGTATTCTTGATCTTCTTCCTTTACTTGTAAACATTTATAAAAATCAAATAATAAAGTGTTGTTTTAATCATCAAATATGTGTTAATTACTGTAAGATCTTATCAAGGGTGTAGTGTAGGATTTCCTGCAACTACAAGTCTAAAGTGAGTGAGTTGATTGTTGATGGCCAATGGGTTATTCGCATTATGACTCGGAATTTCATGGCAATATGTGGTATTGATATTAATTCCCTTCTTCTCATTTCCAGGGGTGAGGATTATAAAATATGAGACTTGTACAACAAAGGTGTGTTCTCGGTTAAGTTGGCCAAGATTGCAATCAGAACCCCTTATGAAGAATAACCGGCAGCTATGATTTTTTCAAGATTTGTTGTGCATCCAACCTTGGCCGTACAATACTGGAAGATTTGGAGGAAGCAATGATGTGCTACAGATGATCAGGTGGTCAAGAAGATGAAAAAGGAGATGCCTACTCGGTGTTGTATTTGTAAGAAGGATAATGAGTCTCTTAGCCATATTATTTGGCAATGTAGATTTGATAGGAGAATTTGGGCATGGGTGGCTAGGATTTTTAATCTTCAGCCAAACAAAGATATTATGGCTTCCTATATAAGGCTGCAACTGGGAGGACCCAAATGATTAAAGACTTGTAGCTTGTTGCTAATCTGGCAATAACTACAGATTTATGGAAGCTTCAAAACAAGGTTTTCTTTGATGGTGCTAAAATTAATTAACTTGGTTTCAGGGGAAACGTTTACCAGGTAATAAGAGTCAATTCTATTAGAATAAAGGGATTTATGTTTAACGCTATGGACGATTTATGCATCTTGAACTATTTTAAGGTTAAACACAGACAATGCAATATTTCCATGACTGTTGAGGTCTCTTGGTCTCCTCCAAAACATGGTGAAATTATGATTTGTTGTTATGGTGCAGCGCTTGGAAATCCAGGTCAAGCTGGAGCAGGTGCTAGTTTTAACGATTCCAATTCAAGATTACTCGGTGCTTTGTGTGTTGGCCTTGGCTGGAAGACAAATTTTTTTTGCTGAAGTTTGCGCTATTATCTATGGATTGATGTTGGCTAAGACATGGAATATCAAGAGATTTTATGTTTGGTCTGACTCTATGAGTTGCATTCATGCTTTGCAAAAGGGGAGCTGCTGTGGGAGCTGACTCGGAAGTGGAAGATGGCGTGTGCTTTTTATAGTAAAATTCGCTATATTCATAGTTATAGAGAGACAAATTTTACTAAAGATAGGCAAAACAAACATTTTTGTTAGCCGAGGATATTTATCACTGTTATAAAAAAAAGTGGTCTTTGTGTCATGATAGCAAAAGCTATCAGACGGACGTCATTCAACGGGGACCCTATCCGGCGGTCGAGAAGATACGGATTGGTTTTTCAATTGGACGGCTGGGAAAGCTTGCGGGTTCTACAATTATTAATACGAGATTGTTCTTAATACTAACAAAAGAAATACAGAGGAAGAAAAGCTCTCTTCATCTCCGTGGACAGGCGAAGAAGATCGAACAGGTCATCAATGGTAATTATTCTAAAGGTGGTTTTCAATGTTCTTTCTTTCTTCCCTCGAACGAATTACTGCTGACAATTAATTTTTTTGAACCTGTCTTTATTTCTCGATTATTCTCTTAAATATCTGAGTAAGATTATCACAGTTTAGGGTCTTTGGTTTAGGCATAGCCGCATAAGTATGGTTTTTTGGTTCAGCAAATTTTAAGGTTTTTTAGAATAGTTCTCAGAAAGATTATATTGATTAAACATAAAGATTATATTTTTGTTTTGCAGTGGTTGATCGTAAAAGAACCACGAGGTAATTGATTCTGTTTCATCGATATGATGAATCAGGTAATTTCTATTTAGGTTTAATTCAGTTGTTAATTCTATTGTTAATTCTATCTATCGGAGGCTACTTATCAGTTGATAAAAATTATTATTTTTATTTTATAAATTAAGGTTAATTGGTTTTGAAAGTTATGAATCATTAGTTGATCGTGATGATTTTTTTTTCCGTGATATTTCACATACTGGGTTTAATTTCTTTTGTGGTTAATTGGTTCTGAAAGTTAGGGTTCATTAGTTGATGGTAATGCTTTTGATCTTTCTATTTCACAGACGGGTTTAATTTCTTTTGTTAATTGGTTGTTCAATTTTGTAAGTAAGGCTTCATTATAGTCTAAATCCATGACACTATGGAACATAGACTACATAGTTTCCACGTGTGTTTGAACTTTTATGTCTTTATGTTTTCATTGTGTACTGCACTCTTCTTTGTTCTAACTTATATATATCTCTATGTTTTAGAGTGTTCATGTACCCAAGCAATAATTACGGTACTGATCCACTCTTCTTTGGTTGGAGATGTGAGTCGTCATCTGTTTTGGTGCTCTTTAATTGATTTTTTTTCGTTTTCGTTTCGGGTTTTATCTATGTATTCGGCAATCCTCATATGGGTAAATTGGCTGCGATCCTCATATGGGTAAATTAATGTTGTATAAATGAGGAACAATTACGGCGGTTTGAAAATTTTGTTCATCAATTTTATAACTAGGTGAGAATGGAAAGCGCCTATATTAGAGAGAAACCCAAAATATAGAGATTTTTATGATGTAAATCATTCTACTGCTTTTTGTGGTTGCAATCTTCATCACTGATATCTAATGTGCGATTTTGAGTATTAATCTTTCCTGAATATACATAAAAAGTTTGACAATTGGTCTTTTACCTGCCATGTTCATTCTTTGGTGTTATCTACTTCAAATGGTAAATCTTACCACGAATTTTTCATTACGTTTTAGCTGTTTAGATCTGCATATACTAGCCCTACAGTTGTAAGTTTCTTGGGTATCATCTTTACAATATATTTTTGGATAAACTTAGTTTACAAAAGTGATGGGAGATATTTTATATATGTAGCTCTGTTGTGCATGATCCTTCTATATTTAGCAGCGTGTGTGAGATTTTATAGGTCCATATAACAACACGAGTTTGTTCATTTGCTAACAGGTTAATTCATAAGATATGAAATAAGAATGAAGGTGTTATTGTCAACAAGTTTAGGTCCAAAAATACAAGAACTCTTTCACTTAGGAAGTCTTCTCAGCATCGAAATCACTGTTATTGTCGCTATAGGAGGAACCTGATATCTAAGCCTTTTTCAGCAAAATTGGCGTCGTTGCCGGGGAGGCAGCGGTTGTCACTTGTTTTTGGTTTCTTATTTTTGTTTTAATTTTTCTTATTTTCTGGTTTTGACATAGTTTTGAGAACTCTTGTTTCAGGTACTTATTGTCACATGGAAGGAGCATATTGGAGCAATGAATACGGTTTTCAACCTCCTCAACACTATGACGATTTCCCACCATCTATGGGATACGATCGGAACCAATTTATTGGCTATGATCAATATCCAAGAGCTTATGGTGATTTTCATACATACCAACAACAACCTTGTAGTGGGTATGTAAGTCGAGCACCTAGGTGGGATAAGTCTACTTCTAATTGGTTTCATTCAAGTTGTATGCAGATTTTGAATGGATTATAATACATGCAACAAAGACTAGACCAACTTGACCGTAATAGAGATAACGTCGCACAAACCAATTTTTGGAACACTTTTTCTTACCCGACTCCAGATCATAGTTGTGATCATTCACCCATTCAAAGGGAAGAGTCATGGGAAAGAGAACCTATTGCAGTCAATGGTGGTAAGCGTGTGAATGTCAGAAAACTTGCACATAAATTATACAAGTTGGAAGATGATGGAGCCTCGGAAGAGCTTGTCAATGAAATTAGTAGGACCATTCATATGGAACTTAAACGACATCGTGATAAAGGTTGGGAAACCGACGACGATTCTTATTATGGTGAGTCTGAAAATGAAGATGATTGTGTTGAAAACGACCAACCTTTGGAGATATTTGATGACATTAGTGTAGTGAACTCAACTCTTGATATTTATAATGATCAAGCACCTATTCAAAAGGTACATGAGTATGATGAAACTAGTGTTTTATAGAACTTTGGAACAAGGTTTGAGTCTAACAAAGAGGAGTATGTTGAGAATGAGACCGTTATGACCAATATTGTGGAAGACCCAATTGAGTTTGCATATGATTGTAATGATGATGTTGATGCCGAGATTTTAGTTAAGGCAGAAACGGACGAAGAATGGTTGCAAGGTTTGATAGAGGACCATGATATACAAGAGGTGAATAATTCACTTGAGTTTTTCAAGGATGAAGAGGATTCCGTAATACAAGAGATTGTGATAGGTTTGTCTAACACTTTGCATATTGATTCTTCTCCTTTACCTCTTATTGGTTTGAATTTATGTGCTTCGAAAACATTGTTAGGTGACTTTGTTTCTCGATATCCGCCATTAGAAACATTAGATTCTCATACTATGCAGGTTTGTGAACAAGACACCATGGAAGTACCCGACTCCTATATTCTTTATGCACTTCCAAGTGTGGACAAGAATAAGTGTGGTGGAAACTCTTATCGGTTAATAGCTTCAATTCTATTTTCTTGTACTAATATTTGTGTGAGGCTAGTGTTTGCAAAACAGGTGCTATGGGTGGATCCCCAACTTTTCCGATTATTGGTGTATGGGGAATTCGTCTTGCAAGTCGGGCTGACGACCTTAAACCAAGCGCTAAATGGGAGGAAACCCACTGGTTTTATGTATCTATCTCTATCTTTTTATTTTTATAAGTCTTTTATCTTTATTTTCTTATTTTGGATATTTGCATATCAGAACTCCAACTTTTAGAGATTTTTGAACAATTTAGAATAAACACTAGCCTTTCTAAGTAGATAGAATTTTTTCTTAACGATGAGGTATATATATTGGCTGAGTTGGGATTAGATGCCAACTAAATAGCTTGTTTAGTGATTATCCTCTATTGTTCCGAAATATCTATGAGTTGGAGTAATGAGTTTTTATTATTCATTTTATTTTCATATTGTGTATATATATCATGTTATGAATTTCCCATCTTGAACTTTACTTTGGATGACTAAATTTTACATTGAGGACAATGTAAAGTTTAAGTGTGGGGGAGTGTTCTCATATAGAGTTTTTAGCCTTGTTATTTTTTTTCCCTTGTGTTCATATAAAAAAAAATATATACAAAAAAAAATAGAAAAATAGAAAAAGGAAAAAAAAATTGCTTTATGAACTCTGAAACCTAGAAACATGTGCCTTTAGGTTGACACTACCAGTATAAGTGGATGGAAAAATTATGGTTACAGGAGTTGAGGAACCCATTAAATAAAAGGATGTACATAGCTCAGAAATTACAAATTATATGATAGTTGTTACCATATCTCGGAATATCACCATATCACATTCTATTTTTATTTTTCCATATTTATCTATTCTTATCTAAGTGATTTGGTGGGTCACTAAACATCGAATTGTTATTACTGCTAGGATGAAATAGAGTGATTGAGTTGCTAAAAGGAAAAAAAAAAGACTGACCAATTAGACCAATCGGAATAAAAATGACACTTGGATATCAATATGTGTGTGTTCTCCCTGTCTCCGTCGCCTAAACAAGCGTGGAATGCAGGATCCAAGGGAACTATCATGTAATCTGCTGACAAGAAACATGTGCTTGGATCCAAAAGATCCAATCATGTTGTCAAATAAAAAAAAAGGAAAAAAAAGTGAAAAAGAAAAAGAAAAAAAAAAAGAAAAAAAAAGAAATATTATTATTGTGTTGAATAAAGTCGACTCCTGGTTCCCTTGTATATGCCAGTTGAGTTGATGTAGAATTAAGATTGTTGATCGCTGGTTCCCTTGTATATGCCAGTGTGTTGACACTAGAATTCAGACCAGTTGCTCAATCCAATAGGATTATTAGGTTTGTTTTGGCAGTGACCTTCAGACAGATATGGGAAACACCATTCACTTAGTCAACATTCACAAACATCTATTTCTATATCCATCTTCTTAATCTTTTCATGTGTGATTGTGGTTAGTCAGATTCCGAGTATTGTGGTTTGTTCAACTTTCTGAGTAGAGCTTAATTTACATATATATTAATTTGGATTTGCATCAAGGTACCTCCTCCAATAGCCATTTTGGATTCGTTCATAGATTTGTCACAGGTAGTTTGAGTTGGAAATATAGGTTTTGTAGGTAGACCTCTTGTAAACCTTCACGAGACTATAACTCGTCCACTAGGGACACCTAGGGGTTCAAAGGCTTGTTATTTATGCTAAAAGTGACCGTAGACTCGACGAGATAGAGTTGTATGTATGTTTTTAGAATTGTTTAGTTTGATTTGCTCGAGGACTAGCAAAGTCAAAGTGTGGGGAAATTTGATAGGTGTTACCTATTTTGTATGTTTTGGGGGGAATTTATGCTAAAACACCTAATTTTATATCTAGTATTTATGCTTTCTTTGCGAGTTTTCATGTAAATTATGTATCTTATGTGTGAGTTTGAGTTTATTAGGTGCTTTGGAGTAATATGGAGCAAAAGAAGAAGAAAACACTCATTTAGAGCGAAAAGGACAAAAAGATCAATTCACATGCAAGTGATACTTGGAGCCGGCTAAGATATGTCGCGAAAGGGAGACGCTGCTCGGATCGAAATTGTTTATCAATGGGACTGAAAAGTATCGAGGGAACCTCCATCATGTCTGCCCTTATCCAATTTAGGGAATCTATAGCATCCTGGTTACATCACACCACTTGCTTACAATAGTCAGGGCAGAGAGATGTGGGGTGTCTGAATCCATCTCCCTTATAACCTATTCTTAATCTATCTGGGTCTTGTTCCCATGTTTAGAATATCACAAAAGACTGTAGTCCATTCTCATGTCGGCAAAGCTCGGGTTCACCATGGATGGAAGAGAAATCAGTAAAGAGGAGAATTGACGAGAGCTGAGATATAATCGATGGTTCATGAGATATGAATATGCTGCCAGTATAGGAATTTGAAGGCAGTATTGATTCAGAGATGAAGAACAAGGGTTTGACAGAGTAAGCACAGTTTGGTTAGATGATTTGAAGATGGTGGTTGTGAAATTGGTCATGAATTGAGTTCAGACAGAGAAGTAACATGATGGGTTTTGTGACCGGAAATGGAGGAGCTACTGATGAAGAAGAATGAAAGTTTGAGATGGGATTTGAGGGATTTTTGAAGGGTTTGGCTATGAATTGAAGTCAAGAAAGAAACACAGAACTAGGGGTGGTAGCGTGAAGTAATTGGATGTATGGGTTGGTCTTGAAATGAAGTTTCTGGTTTGTTGGTGATTTACATAAGAAGCTGAAGTGGTGGTGCTTTACAAGATATGTTGCAGCTGGACTAAACCTGGAATGGAGTTGCAGCAATTGTTACAGGAGATCGAGAGGAACAGAAAAGTGGAATCTGAGATGTTCAAGAACAAGGTCTTGATGGATGTGAAAATGGTGATGTAATGGCTTGAGTCTGTGCAAGTAACTCAGATGGGTTTGAGGTTGTGAACTTAAGAATTATGTAGGTGAAGCTGAACAACAATGGAATTATGCAGCTGGGTAAGAAAATACAGGGAGAAGAATGGTGGCTTGAGCTGAATTTGTAGAGAAATGCTGTGAAGTTGTGTGACAAGGTGCAGCTGCAGCTTGAGCTAAGCAGGGACTGAAATTGGAAGCTCTAGTGATACAGTGATAAATTGAAGCTGCAGAGATAGTGGACTGGGGCTGTTGCAAGCTGGTATAAAGGTAGGATTTGTTGGCAGTGATGGAATGAAGCCTAATAGAGATCAATAGAGTGCAGTAGTGCTGTGTGATGAGATATGGGAACTTGAGCTGACTGGAAACTGAAACTCATATATCCTTCTCTGCAATTCATACACTCACACTTCAGAGTCATACATCACATATAAACCAACTAAACCAATTATCGAATTCTTGCGAAAACGTGCCCAAAAGCGTGCCATGTAGCTCATATATCCGGCCTCCAACTCTTGTATCCAACACATACCCCCTTCGCGATTCACTGAAATATTGCAATTCATACTTTAACTTCCGAAATCCGGCAACCGGAACTATGCTCACTGGCTCGCCATTCTTGCTGCGTTTTCGCACTATTTTCTGCAGTTTCCAATCACCATTTGCTTTCACTGTTCCTCACCACTGCAACCCTGACCTGTACTCTTGCCATCTTGATCATTCACCAATATTACAGCTACAATCTTATCATTTCAGCTCAATAACTCACAAAACCCTGCACCAGCACTTCCAATGACAATCAACAACACCAGATTCCTATGGCCTAGTTACCATTTGCAGCATCAACACCTCAACTGCGCTACTACCAAGATCCAACTTCTCACCCATTGCAGCCCATCCTAGTTCACCTACAGCTGCAACCAAACCATTCATTTCTACCAAGTGCAATACCAACCTGTAACTATAGCTAGCTGAACCCATCTCCAACTGCGCCAACAACCAATTCTGAGTCATGCCTTAAACTCCTCAACTCAACCAACTGCAACTTCAATTAACAACCAACATCACCACTAGTTCCATGTAATCATTATCATTGCGACACCAACACACACAATCATCTCCAGTTCCCATATCTTAACACACAGCACTACTGCATTCCGTTGATCTCTGTTAGGCTTTATTCCATCACTGCCAACAACTCCTACCTTTATACCAGCTTGCAAAATCCCCAGTCCACTATCTCTGCATCTTTAATTCATCACTGTCTCACCATAACTTCCAATTTCAGTCCCTACTTAGCTCAAGCTGCACCTTGTCACACAACTTCACAACATTTCTCTACAAATTCAACTCAAGCCACCATTCTTCTCCCTATATTTGCTTACCCATCTGCATAATTCCATTGTTGTTCAGCTTCATCCACAGAATTCTTAAGTTCACAACCTCAAACCCATCTGAGTTACTTGCACAGACTCAAGCCATTACATCACCATTTTCACAGCCATCAAGACCTTATTCTTTTCCATCTCAGATTCCACTTTTCTCTTCCTCTCGATCTCCTGTAACAATTGCTGCAACTCCATTCCAGGTTTAGTCCAGCTGCAACATATCTTGTAAAGCACCACCACTTCAGCTTCTTATGTAAATCACCAACAAACCAGAAACTTCATTTCAAGACCAACCCATACATCCAATTACTTCACGCTACCACCCCTAGTTCTGTGTTTCTTTCTTGACTTCAATTCATAGCCAAACCCTTCAAAAATCTCTCAAATCCCATCTTAAACTTTCATTCTTCTTCATTAGTAGCTCCTCCATTTCCGGCCACAAAACCCATCATGTTACTTCTTTGTCTGAATTCAATTCATGAAGAATTTCACAACCACCATCTTCAAATCATCTAACCCATCTTTGCTTACTCTGTCAAACCATTGTTCTTCATCTCTGAATCAATACTGCCTTCAAATTCCGATACTGGCAGCAACTTCATATCTCATGAACCACCGATTACATCTCAGCTCTCATCAATTCTCCTCTTCACTGATTTCTCTTCCATCCATGGTGAACCTGAGCTTTGCCGTCATGAGAATGGACAAGGGTCTTTTGTGATATTCTAAATATAGGAACAAGACCCAGATAAATTAAGATTAGGTTATAAGGGAGATGGATTCAGACACCCCATAGCTCTCTGCCCTGACTATTATAAGAAAGTGGTGTGATGTAACCAGGCTGCTATAAATGCCCTAAATTAGATAAGGGATGACATGATGGCGGTGCCCTCGATACTTTTAAGTCCCATTTATAAACAATTTCGATTCGATCAGCATCTCCCTTTCGCGGCATATCTTAGCCGGCTCCAAGTATCACTCGCCTGTGAATTGATCTTTTTGTCCTTTTCGCTCTAAATGAGTGTTTTCTTTTTCTTTTGCTCCATATGACTCCAAAGCACCTAATAAACTCAAACTCACACATAAGATACATAATTTACATGAAAATTCGCAAAGAAAGCATAAATACTAGATATAAAATTAGGTGTTTTAGACACCTATCAAAAATCCTTATTCAGGTACAAAAGTTGTTACTTGGCTTGACATTAGTTTCATGAGAGGATATAGGTGGGATGTGGGTGAACAAGGGAATAAGTTTATCAAACTTGAAAAGGTTTGTGTTCCAAATTTTCCTTGATAATCAGTTTTCTTGCTACTGAGTTGTTTGTGTATGCTAAACTCCATGAAAATGTAGTGATGAACTGATTGACCCACTTTATCTCTTTATCTCTCTATATATAAATGATTGGAATATCATATCATATCAACTGTATGCTTGTTGTATGTTAAAGATCACATTATTTTGTTCTCTTTGAAAGATCACTTAAACGGGTCTGCTTCTTACATTATTCATATTCATGTATGATTCTTTGTTCTTGGGTTAAAATTTTCTATGTGCTACATGCTAAGCGTATATTTCTTTCTCAATCTTTAACAGAGATGGTGATCAGAGTAACTCTTTATATAGTATGGCACTCTTAATTATTTATCACATGCTCTAGCTTGCAAACATAACTTTTTGTTTTATGTATTTTTTTTGTTGCCAACGGGTTTTGGTAATTGCACAAAAGTGGGAGACCAAAGTTTGATGATGTATATCTAGCTTGCTACTGAAATTCCTTTTTTTTTGTTTTTAAGTTGAAACTACATAAGATTAGTGGTCAACTATAAATGCCCATCATGGGTAGTCTTTAGGAATGCATCACCTTCAAATATTTTAGGAATGCATGATCACCTTCAAATATTGAGAGGTGGTGACCCAAACGACTCATGAAGGTCTATGCGGTCCTGAAAAAGGTATTATCTTTGGCATAAAATCCGATTCACTGGATTGCAATTTGTTAGATCGTTAGATCTATTGTAGTTTTTTTTATTTGCCACACTCTCTCAATCATGTAGGTTGGAAATTTGCAGCTCAAAGAAATTAAGAAAGGGTAAGAGGCCTGGGAAAGGTAGACATTACCTGTGCTGAACATTTTAGTTTGGTAAAATAACTTGTTTGCTATAGTTAAGTTAGATTTATTGGGAGCCTTTTTTTCTTCACTTTTTTTGGTTAAAACTGTTAAGCAATAAAAAATTAAAGATGCACGGATGTAGGAAAAATTTTAGGCTCCGTTCAGAATTGTATTTTTTCTGTTTATGTTTGAGAATCACAAGACGATCTCCGTGCTTCTGGAATCAGAGTTATTCACTGACTGTGGGTGCTAATATAACAAGGTTGTTGGAAATGATGGTTACTATTGGTGCCCCAGATGCGCAATAAAATATTTCCGTCCCATATCCAGGTAATGTTGTCACTCATGGGCTCTTATTTTTTGGTGTTTTGCATATGCTTCCTTCCCATATAGTATTAGTTGACCCCCGTCCGATTTAAAATTTCTGTCGTAGGTTCTTATTCCAACTTGAGGTTGAAGATTGAACTGGCTCTGCTATGTTCGTTGCTCTGGAGAACGGAGTCCAGAAAATCATACGCCAACTATACTTGTCGGAAGAGGTATTCCATTTCAAAACCTATACATTCCTTTTATAGAAAATTATAAAGGAAGTTGATACATATATTTATTATTGACTAAAAATTAAATAACAAGTAGACTAATTAGTTATAAGAAATAACATTTAGTTAAGCATTGGCAGGTTCAGTCTACTGTGTTCTCACTTCTCACACATATTTTCCCCTTTCCAACTAATACTAAATTTTACACTTATTTCTGCTTCAACTTGCTATTTCATCTTTTAACTCCCTCTTTTTGAATCTTTAATCTTTAATTACATATGTATCATCCTATCGAATCTTTCCTAACTCATTGAAAATAGTTTAGGCAAAAGAGCTATAGGACGGTGCAATGTAATTCTATATGTTTGCTTAGTATGACCTAAGGGTCCCCAAAAACATGCCTGATATCGAATAAGAATGTTTCTTTTTAGTTGTATGACAACAACAAATGACTCTAATGAAGAAATTGTGCACAGTTAGCATAAATATCCTATAGAAAACAGTAATTATTACATTAGAATATAAGAAAGCGATAAGAGACTCTGCTACTCATTATTACCAGAGCAACACCGTGGAAGGCTTATGGTATTCAAAGCTTGGAGCACGAAACTTCAGTGTTATACATGAATAGCAATAAAAGACCAAGGGTGCTCCAGTAGGAAGTAATTGCAGTAAAAGAATTGTACGAGAGTGTGAAACTTAACATGCAAAAGTATATTTTGGGTCACAAAATTAAATATACACTTGACAGTACCCAAACTATTATGATACAAATACTTGGAATGTTAACAAAACTTTGTTTACCCAGAAGTAAAGAACAAACTTTTTTTGGGTATTTTCAATGGCAGAGATGTCTATTATTTTCAAAGCAACAACTTCACCCGTTGTTCGTAACAAATTCCTATAATCTTTTATCTATTTGTCTTTTCTTTAACATCTTAAATTTGGTTTTGAACTTTCATAATATGGGTATCGTAGTTTAGATGATTAGGCTCATATATGTAATGCTTCTAAAGATTATTATCCTTAACCTTTTCATGTGCAGGATCATACTTGGACAAAAGATCAACGCAAGCTCCATAACCACCTGCAATTGCTTTTGGAAGGGTTTGTTGTTTCATATCACCAATGCTTATACAACAGGAGGGTTTGTTGTTTCACTCAGCGGCCAGGATACATTGGTTATTCTAACTAATGGCTGAGATCTTCCTTACCTTCCTAGAATAACGTATTGGATTGGTTAATCCAGTGTCTGGCCTTCCTTTGCGTCCCACATTATTAACTATCTTAATTGCATATTAATGAATTAGGATTTCCATTATGAAATGGCATAGCTTCAGGACTCTAACCTTCCATATTCCTTGACGGTTCAGAAAAAAACCTCGATGCCTTTCCATTCCTCTTCAACAACAGATGGTATACCCGATCCAATTGAGTTTTGGGACTCATTCCAATTAACTGGATTCTCTCTATAAAATTTCTTCATCCCAATCGACAGCAGAATCCTTTCCATTTGAACATGTAAGTTTTTCCTCATTCCTTGCTTCCAATTATATTTTCTACCTATCGTGTTTTCTTTTTCATTCATGCAAATTTGATTGATTTTACATCTTCAATCGCTATGATATACTATTGCTATTGAAGTTCATAATAATATGTTAGGTGTACACTGTATGGCTTAATCCTATGTTTGAATCAGGTGTCTAATGAAATTGTTTTTCTGAATCGTTTTACAGAAACCCAGGTCTCGAAACGACGATCATTAGAGAAACAAGTCAAGATGAAAGATAGGATGATTAAAAGAATTCACAACGATCTCACTTAGGTTGGAAATTCTTTTACTTTTCTTAAACCTTAATTTGAGCTTTATGACTTCACTTGATGCGATTATTATTTTGTGAAATCCTTATTTTTTAAAATCATGTGCAACTTCCGTTTGGTCTATCAAATTTTTATGATTTCATTCTGAATCTAAATGAATTTGGAATTTTGAGGGCTTCTCTTAGAGCGTAGGGAAGCTACAATGATCCATGTACTATAAAGCTTAAGGGTTACAATGATCTTAACAAGGTTGACAAAGATCTTAAAAGGGTTACAAAGATCTTAACAAGTCAGACCAAATGGGAAAGATATTTTTACACTAATTCTTGAAGCAACGGATCGTATTATGTCTACATATTGGATGTTTATAGAAAATCGTTAGTGGAGTCGCAGAAATATTGGTGTGTATTCTTGAACTAAAAATAGCTTTAAGAATATTACAGAAAGCGGCTTTTTTAGGTGAAGAATTGTTTTTTTATTTCCCCTTGCATTGTGGGTAAGTGCATTTTTGTTGTAGTATGATATATTAGAATAGCTCCCTTATACATGATTGAATAATGTTCTTATTAACAGGGAAAGCAATGATGGATAGATGAGAAGGCTGGTAGTTTTATCAATTTTAGTGATCTTTTTAAGTATTGTATGATTAATAATTGTAAATCAAGTGGCAGAAGAGGGTGCAACTATGGCAGAACTTATCTCTCAGAAATTAGTCGAGCTAGGATTGATATTTGCATCCTACGTCTTATTTCGTGTATATATTTGTATCCGCATATGACTCACAATGTTTCTAAATTAAAGTCCACTTATCGTTCTTTTTGATTAAATATTCCAATCACAATGTTTCTTTGGTGGTCTACCTCATATGACACCTAAACACTATCCACTTATCGTTCCATAATTTTCGCACCAATTTAGTTTAGTGAAACGAGCAAAACTATGATATTATACGACCAAACAGACCACCAATTTGCACAC
>JAJJWX010003478.1:0-38600 GCA_023529315.1 Papaver bracteatum | reverse complement strand
AAAATGCATCTACAAACAGAGGTTTTCATCCTCTGGATAGTTGACTCCGAGGAGTCTAAGTCTACGAGTGGATATGGTTTCACTCTAGCATGAGGGTTTGTTTTTGGAAGATTTCCAAACAGACATATACTGCTCAATTCATTATGGAATCTGAGAGTATTGCGTTAGATAAAGCACGAGAGGGGGCCGAGTGCCTAAGATAATTTCTGGAAGACATTCCTCTCTGGCATAGGCATGTGCCATCTATATCTATACATTGTGTTAGCCAAGCTATAATAGCTAAAGCTAGAAATAACTAATCTCAATCGGCGTTATTTCCATTGATTGGATAAAGTCCAAGGAGAATATTGCGCAACCTTTGACGAAAGGTTTATCCAAAGAGATAGTTAGAAATACATCGAGGGGGATGGGGCTTAAGCTCACAAATTAAACTTTCCATGAAGGATACTCAACCTTGCTGACTGGAGATCCCAAGATCAAGGTTTCGAATGAGACAACTAATTTTGGTGGGTAAAGATGCATGATGTCGAGAGAATTTATTCTCTGTCCCTTCCTATGGTGTAGAGCGTGATAGTGTGACTGCATGCGAAGGTTGACTTTTAAGAAGTCTTAATGAGTTCTTTAGTTTCAATTTAAGATTGAAGTGGGGTGTAGCAGTAACACTCTTTATGGAAACTCACCTATCTGAATGAGGAAGTGGGGCCACTTCCTATGAGAATATAAGCTTTGATTCTCTAGAGCATTAGAGAAGCGGGGATACGTCCGGGCCAAATTGGACAAAATGGCACGAGCTTGGCAGCACCCTTGGAGATATCATCTGTGGTCGTTATTTTAATTACATCAAACGCTAGCAGTTCAAGACATAGTTCATTGTATCTAGCAAGTAATTCTGGTAATATCTCACTAAGCAAAAAGGTTCAAGACCTCATGGACACTCTTGCTCAAATGGTATTTCACTGCGCTTTTATGTGATTTTTAGTTTGATGGTTTTGGTATTACTGGAACTTATGACCTAAGGGTCACTAAGGGTTCACTAGTTCATGCTTTTTCACTTTGGTGAAAGAACCTTTAGTCTCACTTGTGAGGAACTAAAGATGTAAAGCTCTCTATACTATATGATTATTCAATCATAGTGACCCTGGGGTCAACACACTGCATTGTGGGAGATGATTGTTGGAATAGCTAGTATGACTAACATGCACGATTTGTCTGTCTGTTCAGCGGTTCGGGAGATTAGGTTGTTGATTTACTAAGATCTATCTGTGTTTTCATGTTTTTATTGAGTTTTCATTTATGTGGGGATTGTTGGAAAACAATTATTAAAAAATTAATTTTAAGGTTTTTAATAAAATTATAATTTATTGTTTTTCTTTGTGAATGAAAAACTTATTAGTCCCACATTGTGGAGTTCCATTTTTTGTTGTTTTAAGAGACTATATAAGTTTTTTAGTCCACATCGGGAGTTCCTATTCTTAAGTTGTTTTGTTTCCATTATTTAAACAAATTCACTACTTTTGTAAAATCCATGGGAAAAGGGTTGCTCTATCTTTAGAGGACCCCCCAAAATGATATTTTATATGTTTTCTTATGCGTTTTATTTTCCTTAAGGGTTTTTTAGATTTGTCAAACTCAAGTTTGAGCATCTACCTACGTACTAGTAGTGGGTGTATTAGGGTGTTTTATCCTAGAGATATCCAGTCTGTGAGGCTATAGCATCACTCTTGAGTGTAACAGGGCGCCCTGTGTCTTAAGAGCAACGTGTTGGTGCAATGACTCACTCTATTTTTCAAAATTTTGCCCCTTTATTGGCATTTAGGAGATGCGGGAGCTCGTCCATTTCCATAAATCTATCACTTCATTATAAGAAGCTAAAAATTATCAATAACTCTTGTTTATTTGATTTTCCTTGTTTTTGATTATTGCACATCAGTGTTATACTAGTAATGCATTCGCTGGGGGCAGTTTGATATGGACGCTTCTGTTTGACCATGTGATCGTGTTCTCAAGTCTGAAGCTCATTTTCATTTTTTCCTTCTATTTGTGCTTTTTAGTAGTTGTTTACTTTATGTCCTCTGCATTGCTAGACATTTATATTGGATTGGACACAGGAAAATCTTTCTGAATCTTGGTGTGTATAGGCAGTTAACATTACTACACTATAAAGTAGATATGTTTGGCTCCTCTGACAATCCTAGATAGTTTGACTTGAATTTTTGGAATATGGATCCCAACTACTTTTCTTAAATTTAGGTCCTATGTCTGGTTTCCGGCCTCAACAAATAATTGACCAAACATTTTTTATGGTGCGTTGCCTTAGTTTTAGTGTGTCTAGCTTAGTAGCTTCATACTTTCATCTCGTTTCGTACGTGTTACAGCAGCGGTAGGTTATCGTTCAGGTTATGATCAGTTTGATGTGTTACGGTAAATTCTCTGTTTAGTTCCTTCAGATAAAAAAAATAATCTTTCTTAGCTAGTCATCGCTCGCTGCATGTATATTTTTCATGACAGAAGATGTTAGATAGATGAAGCGTTAATCTAGCAGCACCTTTGTAGACTTCTATTTAGTTTTGTTGGAAACAAAACAATGATTCCACAGAAATGATCTCAAAACAGAGTGAGTCACGGACTAGGTCGCTATCTTTAGGTGTTTTACGACTCTTCCTCTTGATTGTGCTATGATCAATTCTTATCGAAAACCCTATGGGATAAAATAATGATAACTCTCTTGTTGATTTCTCCCTATGAGAAATCGAATCTGTCCTCTCTAACACTTGCTTTAATCACAGAAAAAGCAGTTAATTTCTCCTTTCACAAAACCAATTATAACGACTTAAGAGAATCAATTAAAGTTTTTAATGAAAATAAATGCGATTAATTAATTAAATTAATCTTAAATGTAACGATAAAACGGCAGAATATAAAACCAAAATTAATGAGAATTAATTAGAAATAATTTCCTTAAAACGTTTTGAAAACCAAAAGTCAAAATGCAAAAAGTTATTTTTAAGTCACCGAGACCTCTAAAGGCCCCAAGGCCCCTCTCTCCTGTTTTTGATAAATAGTATAGATATAAGTAATATACCTAGTCAAATGCAAGGGTGAGACTTGAACCCAAGTCTATAGTGTGGAGCTCAAAATTATACCACCACACTATTACTCTAAGTTTGATATAATTTTACAAAACTATGTTTTTAAATATATATACCAACAATCCCCCTTATATTTTAAAAATATTGAACAAGTGCTATATAGTTGTGCATAAGCAAAGGTGCCTTTAATTGAACCTGCATAGTGTTAAACTTTCTAAGTACTAGGTGACTAGAGTGACTTGCATCTTGAACTCTAACTAATACTTGGAATTATTCAACACACACAACTATATCTAGAGGTAATGTCCTTAAGTTTGCACATTAAGGCCATGTGCTTATCCCTTTCTTAAAACGATCTTGATAAATTCCCAAGTTCTCATAGAAGGCGGCCACACCTTCACATTCGTATAGGTGAGTCCCATCAAGAATACTCCTGTGTATCCGACTCTAACATAAGAGCTATAGAAATCATTAAGTATTTAAACACTCCGCTTGTTTCCCACTTCGTGATATCATGCTATGCGAATACATGACTCTATCATATCATTTGTAACTTACGTCTAGTCCCTTTAAACCTATTTCTAGGTTGGGTATCCATTACAAATGACTCAACTTCCTAACCCAAAAGTCCCATGCTTTTAAGGTATTCCATACCTTTTCTCTCATTAATCCCTTAGTCAAAGGATCGCTAAGTTTCCTTGAATCTTACATGATCTGCTCTAACAACACCGGTGGTGAGAAATTCTCTAACCGTGTCGTGCTTTTTTGACGTATCTGTCGATTCTTATTGTTATTATAAAAATTCTCTACTACTCCGATAGCCGCGGTACTATCGCGAAAGGATCAAAGTGGCTGGTATTGGTTTTTCCCATCTCTGGAATGTCTCTAAAAGACTTTCAGCCATCCTACCTCTTCACTAGTGCTTCTAGTGACATCAATCAGCCTCCATCGTAGATTGGGCTATAATTATCTGTTTCTTTGAACTCGAATGATACAACGCCCCCAAGAATAAATAAAAACATATCCACTTGTGGCAAGTCATCATAAAGTGTTCAATTAGCATCGCTAAATCCTTCAAGGACCCGTGGATACCTCCTCGATAGTAATCCTAGGTTTGTGGTTCTTTTCGATATCGCATAACCCCTCAATAACATCCCAGTGTTCCAAACTAGGATTACCGGTAAACCTGCACAAAACTCCCACCGCATATGCAATGTCTTGGTCTAGTAAATCAACTTGCATAACGGACCGAATTATACTAGCATATTGATTGTCTAATACTTTCTCTCCAAAATTCTTAAACAATTTCACATTAGGATCAAACGAGGTACAAACAGTTTTACAATCAAAATAATCATACTTCCTCGATTTTTTTCAATGTAGTGAGATTGATCTAAAGAAATACCACTAAATGTTCTAGTTATTTTGATTCCCAAGATTACACTAGCTTCACCCAAATCTTTCATGTCAAAATTGAACTAAGCATGCTTTTTAGTTTCATTAACAATAGATAAATTGGAACCAAATATCATATGAATCATCTACATACAAGCAAACAATCACACAAACATCATTCTCAGATTTATAATAGATGCATTTGTCACCCTCATTTATTCTAAAGTTATTTGAAATCATTAAATTATCAAATTTCTCATGCCATTGTTTAGGAGCTTGTTTCAAACCATAAAGAGACTTTTCTAGCTTACATACTGCTCTTCTTGTCCAGAATTACAAAACCTTCAAAGTTGTTCCATGTAAATTTCTCTTCTAGTTCACCATTCAAAAAAGCATTTTTAACATCATTTGATGAATAATGATTATGAGTAGGCGAGAATGTTAATCAAACACGATAGATGTTAATCTAGTAACTGGGAATAAGTATCAAAAAGTATACGTTCTCTAGATTTGCCTAAAACCTTGGCAACCAGTCTAGCCTTATACTTATCTACTATTCCATCAGTTTGAGTTTTCTTTTCAAAACCCATTTACAACCTATGGGCTTACTACTAGAGGTAAATCATTATACTCAAGTTAAATTAGACATATGAGAATCCCATTCATTATCTACAACCGTGCTAGAAACTAGACTTTACGAACTAAACGCCTCTTGTAAATTGGAAGGTTCTTCCTCTATGGCGTAAAATTCAAAATCGATCTTTTGTCTGAGTCCTAGCTCTTTTCTGCTGTCTAGGTTCAATTGAGCTATCCTAGTTTCTTCACTCTAGGTTCTTCAATCTAGGTACAAACATCACTAGGTAAATTACTAAGTATAGAACCCCCACTATTACCCCCACTATTTATAGATTTAAAAGGAAACCTCATTTCAAAGAAATCAGCATCAATAGATTCAATAATAACCTTATTATTAATATCAAAGAACCTATAAGCTTTCTTTGTTTTGAAAGCATAACCAAGAAAAACACATTCATAAGCTCTACTTTCTAACTTATGTCTTTTAGGATCAGCCTTCCTAACAAAATCTAAACAACCCAAAATCTAAAATAAGAGACATTAGGTTTTCTATCTCTCCAGTTTCATAAGGAGATATCTTAGTTTTATTATTGAATGCGATTCAAAACATGGCAAACAGTTAACAAACATTCACCCCACCAATGAGAAGCACCACGAACTAAGCAAAACGAGGCAACGATCAATTCGGTAAAGTCGATTCTTTCTTTCAAATTTCCCATTCATTTGAGGATTATAAGAGAAATTTTTTCATGTATAATGCCATTAGATTGATAAATTTAAAAAAGGACCGAGTCATATTGATTTTCTATCTTTCACGAAATCTCTTAATTTTTCTACCAAATTGATTTTCAATTTCAAAGAATAAAGATTTTAAACTTTTCAATAGCTTCACTCTTATGGCTCAACAGATAAACATAAGTATAGTTAGAACAATCATCAATGAACGTCATAATATATCTCTTGCCATTTCTAGTTAGGATACCTTTATATTCACACAAATCCTAATGTATTAAGTCTAGAGGTTTCGTTTCTCTTACAATGATTTATGTGAAGTCTTAGTTATTTTTGCTTGACTACAAAATTCACATTTTCAAATTCATTTTCGAGAAAATTTTGGGAGGACACCTAACTTGCTCATGTTATCTACTAATTTTTACCCACATGACAAAGTCTACCATGCAAGATTAAAATTGCAAACCATATAAGCTAAGATTCAATTTATTCATAGCAACAACATTAAACTTAAACATTCCATCGATGTAGCATAACCTTTCCTACAAAAACTCTTATTCTTAGTTATAGTGTAAATATCGGACCCATTAGTTTGATACAACTGACCTTGTTGAGAAGATAGGCTTTTTGAAATAAGGTTTTTTCTCATTTCGAGTGTGAAGGACATCTTTCAAGATGAGTGTCTTCCCAGTAAACTTCAACTCTACCGCACTTAACCTTTCACCAGTCTTGTGAGAGTCTCCCAACAACACTTTCTTATCCTTGGTTTCAGCATAAGTCTTAAACATGGACCTATCAAAACAACAATGACGTGAAGCACCACTGTCTATCCACAACCCATCAGATTCACCAACCATGTAGAACTCGGATCGAGACCATGGTAGTGTATAACGTCACCCATAGCATTAGCTTGTCGTTATTATTTTCTTGTTAAACCCTGCAATTCCTATCCATGTGGTTTGGTTTATTAGGGTATATGATGAGAAAACTCAGGGATTGGAATTCGTCCATTTTTTGATGGGTGTTGGTTCTTGTTTTGATTAGCCTTCCTCCTTTCTTCTCGTTCGAGTTAGGTTTCATATCCTTTTTCTTAGGTTTCAAATCGGGATGAGTCTTATCGTTAGAAACAATAAGAATATCTTCCTTCTTATCTTGTTTTCGGTGCTTCTTCCTCGGCCATGAGCTTAACAATCAAACTTTCAAGAGAAAATTAGACTTAGACGTAAAGAATTACGAAAACCTTTCTTAGGTGGTAACTTGTCAATCATAACAAAGAACTTGATAATGTTCACAAATTTTCATACCTTCATCGAAATTTCATCTGAAATTTTCTCTAAGTTCATGAGATGTGCAACAACTGATCTATCATCCACCATTTGATATTTTTAGTATAGCCGACTTCTGATATTTCTTCGATCCTATTTTCAAGTAATCATATTTTTTCAAAGCATCCCACACATCTTTTAGCAGATCAAAGTGGAGTAATATTCATATAAATCGTCGGACAAAGCATTGAGAATATAGTTTTTGCAATCAAAATCATCATGGACCCATTTGTCAATTATTTTTGTTTTCTCCTCGGAGCTTGAGAAACTTCTTTGCACCGCTGTAGAGGTGGATCAGCAACACCAAAGATCCAGCGCATCACCTGAGAGTACTTGTCTTATCGCCAGGCTCCAGGTTCCGATGAACAGGTTGACACAATCATATGCGGCTTCATAGGTTTGAGATAAAGAACATCTTTTGCTTCCATCTTCGAAATGAAGCCCTTCAAACTTGAATGGCTTGTTGGTATCATCGACACGCTTTCTTTCATTCTCCATAGTTAGAAACGACCACCTTAAAATTTTTGGAAACAAAACAATGATTCACACAGAAATGAATCTCAAATAACTGAGTCGCGGACTAGGTCGCTATCTTTAAGGTGTTTCGCGATTTCTTGATTGTGTGCTAGCAATCAATTCTTATGTCGAAAACCCTATGGGATAAAACAATGATAACTCTCTTGTTCGATTTCTCTCGCACTATGAGAAATCAATCACAATACTCTCTCTAACACTTGCTCAAATCACAAAAAACATTAATTTCTCCTTTCACAAACCATTTATAACAACTTAAGAGAATCAATTAAGTTTTTAATGAAAATAAATTCGATTAATTACCCAAATTAATCTTAATAATAATCTGAACTAGGAAGAATATAATACCAAAATTAATGAGAATTAATTGTGAGAATAATTTCCTTAAAACGTTTTTGAAAAACCAAAAACAACTGCAAAAAGTTTATTTTTTAAGTCAACAAGACCTCCCAAGGCCCCGCTCTCCTTTTTGATAAATTTATAGATAAATATTATAGATATAAATAATATACCTAGTCAAATGCAAGGGGTGAGACTTGAACCCAAATCTATAGTGTGGGAGCTCAAAATTATACCACCACACTATTTCTCTAAGTTTGATATAATATTACAAAACTATATTTTTAAATATATATATCCCAACAGTTTTTCTGGTACCACAGTTGGGCTACTTGTGATGGTGTATGTGCCTATGCTTGATATCTCCCTCTATTTCCTCTTCCTGCAGTTTTAGAGGAGAACCGTATTTCATCCTAGAATGACTTGCGTAATTTATTCATAGAGAAATTCTATTCGCGACAAAAAGCAACTAATAATTTCGGACATGTGCAATCACAACTACAAGACTGGTGGCAAATACTTAGATTTTTCAAGAAATTTCTGACTTGAATGTTTACCAAGTAATGTTAAGATTCCAGAGAAGGAACTTGTCAAAATCGATATTAATAGGTTACCTCCGGAGCTCAGTTTTATCCTAGAAACGGTAAAGATGGAGACGTTCGCAGATTCCGAAAAAACGTTCTCACTAGCCGACGATACGGCAGAATTAAAGGCTCCAGGTACCAAACAATGGGGACATTCTATATCTTACTCTAAGGAAGAAAAGTAATACCAGACAAGGCAAAAAGACCCGCAAACTTCGATGGAAAATGATATAAAAAAGGCGGTCGTGGAACCACTGATTTCCCATGTACTTTGGAGACATCTATCGAATTATTGGAAGAATGGAGATAAGACTCTCCCATCTCCAACCTTCAGAACAAGACAAGAGACGCGCCAAATATTGTCATTTTCACAAAAAGATGGATTATGCAACAAGGGTCTGTCGGACATTTAAATGGAAAATATATAACATACAACAGAGAGGGGAGACCAACTTCGGGCAAGATAATCACATTCAAATGGATTTGTTGCCGCATCAGGAATACATGTTCACACATGAAATTACCGACGAGATGACTGAGGAAGTGTGTATTATATGGGAAACAGATAATTATGAATACATTGCAGCCACGGTAGCACAGAAGCCCCTTTTTCCAAACTTTTTTGATACATTAAATTTTACACCCGAACAGAGATAAATTGTCGTGGTTATACTGACTAAGATCGCAACAAATGAAGGAGTACAGCAATATCCAGATCGAAAATACTCACCACCTATAAATGTTATCACTTTCTCGGAAAAATATCGAGCAGTGGATTGCGATAATACCAGGCCCTTATATGTAACAGCAGGGTACGAAAACATAAGTTCAAGAGAGCCTTTGGAGCGTCACTCAATTTAATCTCACTACACGTCGCAGAGAGCATCAGAATCAAGGAGAATGACATCAAAAGGTTTGCCACTAGAATTCAAGGTTTCGGAGGGCTCATGCAACTGACAATGGAACTATTAAGTTGGAAGTGCAAGTTAGACCTATTCGAACTAGCGAACCGTTTTACGTCATGGATGTCCATCTGGTTTATCACTTATTAGTAGGAAGACCGTGGTTACATAAGCATGTGATTGTGCCATTTACTTACCATAGTGTATCAAGTTCATATCGAAAGGGAAGCAGAAACGTGTACCAGCTTCGATTGACCCTTTTACCACCGAGGAAGTTCATTTAGCTGAACCGAAGCATCCTTTTACAATGGGTGAACCAAGTGAGTTGGTCACACATATTCAACTCCAAGTCCGGACTGGGAGACTACATACGACAACAAAATCGAGAATATCCCAACGGAACGGGCACAAGTCCATCAAGATGAAAGACGCCAATTTCGGAAAGTCACACGCCCAGATGGGGGCATGTCTACCAACGTTAATTCCAAACTCGAAAAAGTAACCAGAAAGCCTTCAATAAGACCTCTGGAATCATAAGGGGGGAAACAACATGGGGTTTAGATAAGTAATCTAGAACGAACAAATAATAATGATATTCTATGGACAATGTAATTAATAAAAAGGCTTTGGAAAAATTGAATCAATGATTTCTAACCCTTCGTCCAATAGAGGACACCAGACGCGAAAATGCCAAACATGGGTTGGAACCTACCAACAAAAAAATTTTTAACATGGAAGGTGAAAAAGCGGGTACAACAACCACAATCAATATTTCGATTAGCAATTTGTATGGACTAACTCCAATATACTTTTAAGAGAATCAACTAGGACAAATAGACTCGATCTAATAAAAGTATATTAAAGAGCTATATCTCACTTTCGATTCAATACTTACTCAAGCAAATAGAAATCTACGAGTCTAGTTGAATAAGAGAAATCACTTGAACGTACCAAAGGCCAATGTTCAAGGATCAATCAATTTCAACCATGACCTATTGTGTCATAAGAGTGGCCTCTAACCCATGTTTCCACCTTGGTTGGAATTGATAGAAAAGATAAATCAACTTTGGTGTTTTGTTCAACTTAAATACCATAATTGCTTTATTAATTAGTGTTTCACTAATTGCACATGATAAATAATGTATTCATTATAAAGTGTTTCATTAATTATTGTTTCACTAATTGCTCATAATAAATCACTAATTATTTTTTAATTATAAATGTTTTCTTAATTAATTATAATATTTATTTCTATTAATAAGTAATTTTGATAAATAATATCAATAGACATTTTCTGTGACAATGAGTAGTAGAAGAGATGGAGGCCGAAAGATTAGTGGTGGTTAAGGGCGGAGCCAAGCACAATTATATTTATTTTGTTCTTTTATCGTAAAATTGGATAAAAAGTCAATTTTTTCACATGTATCCAACTTGCCAAGAATTTTTCCCTCTCTCCTCAAAATCCTGGCTCCGCCCTGGTTTGTGGTGGAAGAAGTAGTGACGGTGAATGCTGGTGAGTGGTGATGGACAATATTAATTTTATGTTTTCGTTACAACATCGATAACATCGTAGTGTGGAAGATGTGGATTTTGAATACCATTGTCTAGATGATTGTTTTAGGCCTTAAATAGATTTTGGATCATGCAAACTTTGCGCTCTTGACCTTTAATCATGAAGCCCTCTATTTTCTCCATGTAAATTTCCTCATCTAGTTCTCCATTGAGAAATGCAGTTTTAACGTCCATTTGATAAAGTTCCAAATCCATATATGCGATAATAGCAAGCATAAGGCGTATTGAGGCAATTCTCATCACATGGGAGAAAGTTTCCTCGTAGTCAACATCCTCCTGTAGGGTGTAACCTTTCGCCACAAGGCGATCCCTATATCTTTCATCTAAACCATCCGCATTGTGTTTGACTTTGAAAATCCATTTGTTTCCAATAGCCTTGCGCCCTTCTGGGAGGTCAACGTATTTCCACGCACCATTTATCCTCATTGATTATATCTCTTCTTCCTGTGCAATAATCCATTTTCCCTTTTAGGAGATGACATAGCCTCTTTCAAATTCTTAGGCTCTGCGTCATCATGTGAACAAACCATGAAACTTTCCCCTTCAATCTGAAAACGACGACGAGGGACTTTTCCACGTTCACTTCTCCGAGATTGGGGATCCTGATTTGATGGAGCCAATCCATTATCAGGTGGAACACTCCCACTTTCCCTAGGAGAATGAGGAATTTTTTCGTTATTCTCAACTAGACGAATTGGTGTGTCTTGCATTGACTCTTCCACCTCAAAGAGGATAAGATCTCCCCTACCTTGTTCCTTCTAGGAAAATCCTATTCTAAGAAATCTACATCACGTGACTCAATCTCAGTTACACTTCCATCAGGATGCTCACCAATGAACACATGGCCTTTTGAGTGATCAGAATACCTAATAAAGATACACATTTTCACTCGAGGGCCCAACTTCCCATACCGATGAGAATTGTTGTGTACATAAGCAGCTGATCCCCATGGATGCAAATTACCCAATTCGGTTTTCGCTGTCCATAATTCATAATGGGTGGAAGGCACGACTTCAAGGCACACGATTAAGGACATAGGCGTAAGTCGCAACGATCTCCCCAAAAAGAAATAGGAAGATGAGCTTGCGCCATCATTGACCTAAGTATTCTAACAAAGTACGATTCCCTTCTCTCTGCTACACCATTTTGTTGCGGAGTACCAGGAATATTCAATTGTCTTAGGATCCCTTTTTCCTCACAATACCCTTTGAATAGGTCAGATAGATACTCGCATCCACGATCAGTTCTGAGAGCCTTAATGCTCTTATTTAGTTGATTTTCCACTTCGCATACATAGCGTCTAAAGTAGTACAATGCCTCTAACTTGTGGGATATCAAGTAAATATGACCATATCGCGTAAAGTCATCTATGAAAGTGATGAAATAAGAGGCTCCGTGTATTGACTTAACGTTCATTGGGCCACATATATCAGAATGAATTAATTGCAAAGGCTCAGAGGCCCTTTTGGCTGTCCCAAATGGTTTTCTAATGGCTTTACCTGCAAGACAATGTTCACAGGTAGGAAAAGAGACTTTAGCGATGGGGCCTAAAAGACCTTCTCTAGTTAACCTAGTCATCCTTTCTTACCCTATATGACCTAATCTAGCATTCCAAATCACAGAATCATTATTAACATCTGAGGAAGACGCAACTAATGAAATAGATTTATTAGCATCAAAAGAACTAGAATTGTCAATATCCAAAACCATAAAACCATCCGACATAAAACCAAAACCATAAAACTCAGTTGCCAAGCAAATCTTAACAATGCATTACCCTTCCTAAAAAAACTAAAGCCTAGACGCAACATACTATTAACTGAAACTAAATTTCGTCGAATATCTGGAGCGTAAAGTACATCATGGAGGATTATTGTGCGCCCTTGTCGCAGATTTAGCATATAGGTACCGATGCCAAGTACTTCTATGCTAGTTTTGTTCCCCATATAAACTCTCATGCTCCCAGCAGGAACTCGACGATAATCTAGGAACCCATCTCGGTCCCTCGCTACATGGTCGGTTGCTCCAGAATCTACAACCCACAAATGAGGAGAATGAGAAACAAATGCTTGACTAGAAACAAAAAATTCATAGCGAGGAATAGGTTCAAAAATTACCTTCTTTGGCTCAGTGCATTCACGAGAAAAGTGTCCTTTCTTATCACAGTTAAAGCATTTCATATCTGCTTAGGAGCGTTGGTAGTGGATGACCCAGATCCATCACGAGGATTCTTAGCAGAAGAACCCTTACCCCTCTTGCGCTTAAACCCATTGGTCTTATGTGAAACAGCGAAAACAGAACTGTCAGTCTTATCAGCTTCCAAGCGCTTGACTTCTAGTTCCACACGATGAGAAATATCCTCAAAAGTGCGGACATTATCATTATGTGTCATGTTTTGCTTCATCTGCTCCCAAGAGTTAGGTAACGAACGAATAACAGCTTGTACATGTTGTTCATCTGTCAAGTGATGACCTGCAGCCTCAAGTTCGCATATCATTGACGACATTGTCCTCAAATATTGCTTTATTGTAACATTTGGCTTCTTTTGACAAGTGTCAAACTTCATAGTAAAACGCGCAACTTAGCCATAGAGGTAACTCCAAATTTCTACCTGACTACCTCTAGCATGTCATGAGCAAACTGGTGGTTCTCAAACTCTCCAATGAGATCATTGTGCATTGAGCTCAGGATCATATAACGAGCACTGTGATCCTTCTTAATCCATTCCTGGTAAGCCTCAAGGTTGCGACGGTATTGAACCGTCGTACCCTCCTTAGGTCGAGGCATCACATGCTCAGTTATTTCATGCAGCCCATCATCATTCAAGAGAAAAACGATCTTTCGGCACCAGATATTATAGTTGTCGCCATCAAGTTTTTCATCCTTGTTCAAATCAGCAATGATGTTCTTGGAAGCCATTTAGTCTAACATAAAATGCGAAAAAATAAAAAAAAGGATATTAAACTTATGGCACTATACACATATTAAAAAGAATAACTTTGCAGCATTAATCTAAATAAATAGCAAAACAACATTACAAGTCGCAAGATCGAAAAATTGTTGAACTCCTAATCATCTCTCGCTCCACAAGTAATATTATCTACATCTATTTAATTTATGCGCAAGTTATTGGTTTTTGGGAATTAAACAAACTCAACCAAACAACCTCCCACTCAATTGTTTTAACATGTTATTTAATCAAAATAATAATTCAATCAAACATGTTATCAAACCAAGATGATTATCTAATCAATCAACATGTTATCTAGACATAAAATTCAGTAAGATATGAATTCAATCCATCACCATACATGTTGTATATTAAAGAAATTAGAAAATCACAACATAAACCATTCACATGTTATCATGGATAAAGCGATTAACCATATAATTTCAAAGAAACTCTATCATGTGAATCTAATTAGGTTCTAAAAATAGTTTTATTGAATTCGGAGCGTCGAAAAACTATAAGGTACCAAAATTGGAGTTGATCCGACAACCACAAGATAGAGAAAAAACGAAAAAACAAATGACTAGGGCCAAACCGCGGGCTGAACCGCAAGCCGCTTCACTGGTCCGAACCGCGAGCCGACCCACTGAACCGCGAGCTAACCCACCGGCCCGAACCGCGAGCTGAACCGCCGATCCTGGACCGGGTTAACTCGTCGATTTTGAATAGTGTAACTCGCCGATTTTGAACAGTATAACTCTGTTACTGTTCATCGTCTTCTCTAAAATTCCAGCAGCGTACAGACGCGCATGACCAACTTTGGGAGACAATATATCACTCATACGAGCTCCGATTCAAGCAAATAATATGTCAAAAGAAAGATCTCAGAGAGTACTATCTATCTATGTTAATTTTAATTAACATGGATCGACATATATACATCAAAACAATCATCAAACCACTGCTCACAAACATGATATAAAACTAGGGTTTTTGCAATATCTTTCAAACCACACGTTCAAACAATACAAAACTTTTCAGGAGATCATTTGAATCAATAATGAACATACCCAATTAAATATTTCAAACCAAAACACCCTTATCAAGATCCGAAATATTTATACATCTATTAATGGTTTTTAACCCAAAAAACAACAAGAACCCTAATCATGATACTATCATGTTATCAGCAACTTTCAAGCAACCAAAGCAAGTTAAATCAAGCACAAAAACGCAGCAAACCAATAGCTCACAATACCAATATCAGAGATTATACGATTAAGCGGAAGCGTGTATCGGTTCGTACCTTGAACTTGAGCTCCGATTAGCAAGAAATAGCAGCAACAACGTTTCAAATCGATGATCAGCAGGTACTACAATCTCCAAAGATGAGCACAAACTTGATTCACAGACTAAGAACTTAAAACCTTTTTCTCCTAATGGTAACTCTCTTTAGGGTTAGAGTTACCACTTTTCTTATGGTAAACTTGTGTGTGATATTGGTGGAATCCCGTAACCACTTTTACACATATGCTAGAGATGTTTATATAGGTTCCAAACCCTAAGGAATATGGAACCATATCGGGCTTGCCACATACAATATGGGCGACCATATTCGGATCCAACCTGAATATCTAACATGATGAATGATTGTAAACGTTTGGGTTGTGCTAGAATTGAATTGTCGCGGGGAAGGATCTATGAAAGGTTACAAATTCAGCAGAGTTCTATCCATTTCCACATTACAGAACAGACAGTACGTGTTTGAGAAAAGTCCTGAGCGAGTACTTCCAATTTCAAGATGAGCTGCGACTAGTTTGCTACTCCAAGTCTTCCATGGACTGTGATCGTCGAAGAAGTTTTAGAACTTGGGTCTGAGCCGGATTCGTATCACAGCAGATTGGCTCGAGTGTATAAAGTTTGTCCTCGAGATTACAAGGATTTACTGTTATATAACCAACTGTTCTGCCGTGCATGGTTCTGAGCTCGAGTGGAACAATTACAGGTGGGTATGAAGTTCAAGAATGGGTTCCAGTAGCTCGTAAGTTCAGCTGAGAGATGTTTCGCGGTTGAGATGAGTAATAAAGTGGTACTAATTCAGGTAGAAGAATGGGTTAGTCCTGTCTCATGTTTATAAGGGTTTGTGAATGAAGTTGTATCCATAGAAACAACCAAGGAAGGTGAACAGCAGTCGTTTACTGTGGGTTAAGTGGAGAGGATTTGAAGTGTACAAAGATTTTAGAAGATCAAGGAAGTTTAGTTGTATATATACAGTAACTCCAAGCTGAGAAGTCAGAGAAGAAAAAATATTGTTGACGTCGGTTGTTGTGTGATGACTGGTCACAGGATATGAAGTTTTGGGTTTGCGTGGGATGTAAGTTCGCAGCGAGAAAGATGTCAGGGTTCTTTGGCTCATGGCTGTGTACAAGGGTTCGATTTAGAAGTTAAAAAGAACACGGCAGACCAAGAGTTTTGAGCGAGAAGACAGATAAAAAGTTGAGTTACTGCCATTGATAATTCATGATCAATGGATGTGATTTAGTGAAGTATTTGAAATCTACTGGGATTCAAAAAGTGCGGTTGTTTCCCGATCCACAATTGCAGGGATCAGAAGTTATAAAAGGGAGGAGAAGAAAGTTACAGGATATGATCTGATACCCCCTTCTACTGCTCGCAACCCTAGTTTCAGCGAGCTTTGCTTGCTGAACAATCTCCATCCACCTGCATCATTCATCATCTGTTCGCAGACTACATACAGCATCATCCATTACCACCTGCACCTCACTTCGCATCCACCAGCATACCACCAGTGCATACTCCAGTTTGCATACTACAACCACTTCACAGCATACAGGCAGGAGGAATCTAGGTGATACATCCCAAGCAGCAGTAGTTCTATTTCACCACCATCGCTCAAGTATCACCAGGCCATACATTCGCCACCACCATACAGTCCATATTCAACTCCACCTGCAACTGCTGTTTGGTTTTATATTTCCGTTTTTATTTGCTGTGTTATTTTTCCATGAACTCCAGTAGTTAAACATCATTCGATTAGGGACGATTTCAATGTACGAAACATGAACTCCAATTGATATTTAAACCGCTTTGTTTTCTCGCAATCTATTTTGTTATTGCTTAATCTTTACCATGCCAATATTGTTATATGAATTGTTCTTGAATCATTTAAGTTACAAATTAAATTGGTTTATGGATGATTCTAATGCTAGTTGAGACCTCTTCGACCCGTAATTGTCTAGAGAATCTTGATACAAGTAGCGATACGTGGATATTGATGATGGGATTTTGTTAAATATTCATGTGTAGAGATTAACACTAGTAGATGAGTCGAGCTTTTGTATTTGTCACTAGGAATAGCCTATCTCACAGAACTTAATGCATTTGTTTAAGTCACACCTAGAGAGCGTACTTCTTGGAAACTTGGCAAGTAGAATCCGGTAGTCGAGCGCTTCCGTGTCCGGTGAACTTAGGAGATATAACGGAATAGTTGAGCGTACTAATTATTCTAGGGTTATTAGTAATAAGGTACCTTACAGAAACATGGCCATATTGATTAGATTCATGTTTTGTGACTGAGAAAGAATCCTTGATCATTCTCATCCTCATATTTGCATTAATATTCATATATTGAATTGACAACTTTAGCGCAACTCTCCCTTAGGAACGAACCTTCTTGTCATTGTACTACTAGTTAGTGTAAGATAAGTAAGGAATTTATTTTTTGCGAGTTCGACACCTCATAAAATTGCTATTTGGTAGACTCTTCAGGCCCCTTAGCTGCTGAAGTACATGCTTCGCGTGTAAGGACGAGGCTACCCTTCATCAAGATTTTGTCTGAGATTTCTTCCAGGTACAAATCGATGGCCTTATCCTTGGCGGCAACTTTGTTTCTGCTTCTTCGGGATTTCCTCTGCTCATCTTGTTCATTATTGAGTTGGTTTTGTAGGGCCTAGCATTCGCGGCGGTAACCTGATCTCCTTTAATTTTCATCACTCCTTCGGGAGTAGGGAATCTAAGGTTGTGACTACTCGTTTTCCCATAGTCTACGTAATATGTACAGCTCAGAGAATCAGATACTAAGTAGTATTGATGCCTCTGTTGAACTGATACTGCTAAGTAGTAAAAGATACTCAAGATCACAATAATAACTAAGAACACAAATATAATGTAAAATCAACTAAGTTATCATGAGACACAAGAGATTGCGTGGTTCGACTTTAGTCTACGTTCATGGGGTAATGAGTGATTGTTTTGTATTAAGTTGTAGTGGTTACAAAGATCTTAAATGCTTCCCAAATTAATAGAGAGAACTCAAGTTGAAGTAATTACTTAAGTTCTAAAAATTAAAGAGGTATAAGCTTAAGACTAGATCTTCTCTCCTAGATATTAAATGCCCTTAGTTTGTTGGTAAGGCTTGGTATTTATGCTCCAGGTATATCTTTGCTGCCTTTGGGTTCATCGCTTCCTGATATACCTTTCGTACAAATGGTACCTTCGTTCGTCGCGTGCTTTCTCTAGTCGAACTCTGCCACCTCAACTGACCCACGTTCCTTTGGGAACTTCCCAGCCTTAGTAAAGATTGTACCTTCGTTCACCGCATGTCTTCTCCATTCAGGTCCCGCCACATCATCTCTCTTCATGTGCTTGGATTATGCGTATAAATAAGAGATTTGTGTATTTAATATTGATTAGATGCGTCATCTAACTTTGTCCCTTCGCCAGCTACCTCTTCATAGACTAGTCTTTTACTCTTTTCATCTTAGCCGTCGAGGCGCTCTTTCTTGAGACAATATAAAGCATATCTACGAAGGTATCCTCTGTCACTTGGATTGTTCTGTATAGCGAGGCCTACACAGTTATCTCGTATGCGACCACTAGGATCTTGACACGTGCTCCGCAGAATATTGGTATTCACAGTTTGCCCCTTTTATTTCATATTCTACCGTTTAGCAGGATTGGAATAAAACTTCCGTAACGTCGTCGTTTATGCTGATTGGGTGGTCTTTACATGTCATTCCATGAAATAACTTCCCCTTGAATTTCGGGATATCCAAATTTTTGGATTTCTCAGCCGCCTATAAGAAGGGAATAAAGAGAAGGAATTTTCATTAAGTCCTTTTCTTTTTCTCGAACTGTCCCTCTCTGTCTATTTCATAGAGATTTTTCCTCCACTGTTAACTACTTTATCTCCCTTTCGATTCCTCAAGGCTCTGGTTCAACATTTGATCATACAAGTAAGTGGTACTTGCTCTTTACTATTTCTTTTCATGTTTCTCCATGATCGATTCTGTCTTTCCTTCTCTGACTAGGAGGTTGTTGATGTCGCTGTTGTACTTGCATGTGAGAATTCTAGTTCTCTTTTACTCGTTCAAGTTGTATGTGAACTTGGGTTTGATCCCATTTTGTATTTTGATGATGAGTCTGCCATGATTGTTACTTGTCTGCAACTTTGCTCATGGTGATGAATAACCTTTGATTTCGCCTTGTGATGAGTTTAAACCGCTTCCTTTGGTTAGTTTCGTAAAACCCATGCCCAAATTATGCATGTTTTTGCCCTTAATTCGTCTTTGGTTTGACTGTAACTTTGGTACGCCATTGCTGATGGGATGTTCTTCCTGCTACTGTTAAGGATGATGAGGTTTCCGAAGAAGCCTACGCGGAAATTGTTGGAATTAATTACAATAATAGAATGCAAATGGGAAATAATACTTAGATTACACTGATAGTAGTAACAAATAACTCAATAAACTTAGTAGAGGCACGTATGAGATACGCTGAGCTAAAGGTAATATTGCCGCTACTCCTCCGAGATGCTATAGCAATTAACAAATTACCTCCAGGATATAACTATTGTTAGTTCTCCTCTATGTGTAGCATACACGAGAGAGAACCCTTAGAACTTGGCAAAGAAAAATGATAAAACAAAACACAAATCGAAACTACAACCAGTTTACGATAAATATAAAAACTAATTTATGTTTCAAAACTATGATGTTTATGTAAACTAATTTTTGTTAAACAAAGTTTAGAAACTAATTTAAAACAAAGAAGTAGTTATACAAAATTATGTTTCTGAAACTACAACTTGTTTAAGATAAGAACTCGATTTTTTGTTTCGTAAACTTAAAAAAAATTGTTTCGAAAGCATAAGAAAAGAATAAGAATTTCGAAGAGAAGAGTTCTAAAGGTATGGTTTACAAATGAAGTTTACAACTCGTATTTATAGCAAGAAAATGTTCGAACGTTGGAAGAGAATCCAAAGTACGAAAGACTGTCCGTGATTCACGCATCTCGAACGTTGCAAAAGTAAGGTAAAAATCGCGTTAAAATAACAAAGCACACGCATTCAAAATTTGCGAGATTCTTCTCGAGGAAAACAAGTGTGTACAGTGTCAAGAAAACCGTGTGACACGCATGAAAGAAGATGCTTATCGAGGTCAGTCGGATATCCAAAACCGAGAAGGCAAAGAATAAAATTCTTTACATGTGTGGGAGAAGCGTGTGGTAAATTTCTGTAAAAAGAAAGGATGGGTCGGATACACCCACACCCACACCCACACCCACTCCCACTCCCACGCCCACGCCACGCCCACGCCCACGCCGAGCCGAGCCGCCGAGCGAGCGTGCGTGCTTCAGTCTGGCGCACCGCGCGAACGGGAAAGGCAATAAGAAATGCAATAAGGTTTAGGAAACCTTGCCATAGCTTAGGGCTTTCCCCATACACAAAGGTCTAAAGACCCAAAGGGCCATACCCTTAAGGCTAAACCAATGTTATTTAAGTCTAAAACTCTAAATGTTTTAGTCTATATGGGACTAATGTTTTATTCATTCACATGAAAAAACATCTAGGGAGCATAAGGTCTTGGGATCAAAACATGGTTCATGCATTTTTAATTAAATTTTTTAAAAACGTTTTTTCTAACAATCCCCCACATGAATAATAAAACATGTCGATAAAACACGAGAAAACATAAGGCAACAATATAGGCTAAGGTGTCCCAAAGATTGAACCTTAACTTAGTGAGAGGTTACTCCGAATCGCTTGTTGATACGGTGAACGCAATGTCTTGAACCGCCAACAATGAATGCAATTCGAAAATAACATCCACATTTGATGCCTCAACCGATGAAAACAATGCCAAGCTCTTGCGGTTGTGCCCATTTTGGCCGTGGGCTAAAATCCCGGACTTAATGAATGTCTCTAGAGAATCACTCATATTCTCATAGGAAGCGGCCACACTTCAACATCCACAAAGGTGAGTCCATAAAGAGTGTCCTGCCACACCCCGCTTTAATCAAAGCCATGGTACCCATTAAGGTCGCAAAAGATCATCTTTAATTTCGCAGAAAAGACTATCGCACGATTACACCATAGGGAGGGACAAAGATAGTGCTTTCTCAATATCACCATAAATTAGTTGTCTCATTGAACCTTGATCTTGGAAATCCAATCACAAGGTTGAGTATCCTTCATGGTGATTTATTCAATGAGTTTAAGTCCCATCCCCCCTCGATGTAAATTTAACTTTCTCTCTGGCCCAAGCCTTTTGTCAAAGGATCCTGCAAGATTATCTTTGGATTTTACAAAGTCTATCGAGATAATACCAAGAGAGAGTAGTTGTTTCACCGTCTTATGTCTTCTTCGTATATGTATAGACTTCCCATTATATACATTGTTCTTTGCGCAACCAAGAGCAAATTTTCTTCACTATCACAAAGGATGGCAATTGAAGACACAAAGCTTGGGGCTGAGGGAATTCCTCCCAGAAACATCGCATCCATTCAGCTTCCTCTCCAGCTTTTTCCAAGGCTATAAACTCAGAATCCATAGTGGATTTAGCTATACATGTCTGTTTGGTA
The DNA here is from genome assembly GCA_023529315.1 of Papaver bracteatum. Lineage (NCBI taxonomy): Eukaryota > Viridiplantae > Streptophyta > Magnoliopsida > Ranunculales > Papaveraceae > Papaver > Papaver bracteatum. The sequence continues at coordinate 16,721 of JAJJWX010003478.1, read as the reverse complement.
GACTTCCATGAGACAGACGCACCTCCAAGCAATAAGATGTACCCACTAGTAGATTTGCACTCTTCGAGTCGATATCCAAGCTTGGCATCACAATACCCTTCCAAGACAAAGAGATACTTCCCAAAACTTAAGCAATAGTTTGAGGTCCCTCTCGTGTAACGTAAAACTCGAAGAGAGAATTCCGTGATCCCCGCCCTGGTTGCAAGTATACCGCTAATCTACTCACTCGAGTAAGCAATATCGTGTCTTGTACAGCTTCATAAGATACATAAGACTACCAATAATGCGAGAATACTCAAGTTGATCAATACCTCACCCTTGTTCTTTTTCAATTTACAAGTGGGATCAAATGGAGTAGACGCAGATTTAGCATTTTCATAATTAAATCTCTTTAATACGGTTTCAGATAATGAGATTGACTAAGACTATATCCATCGACGTCTTTCGATTTTCATCCCTAAGATTACATCAAGTAGGGGCCTAAGTCTTTCATGTCAAAATTATCTCTAAGCATGCTTTTATTGGTATTAATAATATCAAGGTTGTTTAATATGAGCATATCATCAACATATAGGCAAACAATAACATGAGAATCATACACAAATTTAATGTAAACACATTTATCGATTCATTAACCTTGAAACCATTAGTTATCATAACATGATCAAATTTTTCATGCCATTGTTTAGGTGCTTGTTTTAAACCGTAAAGAGATTTGTTTAACTTGCATACTTTGTTTTCATAACCTTTTACTATAAAGCCTATCAAAGTTGATCCATATAAATTTCTTCATTCAATTCACCATATAAAAAGCAGCTTTAACATCCATATGATGTATATGCAAATCATAAATTGAAGCAATAGCAATCAACATTCTAATCGAGGTGATTCTAGAGACTGTGAATAGGTATCAAAGAAATCTACTCCTTCCTCGCTTTTCTATAGCCTTTAGCTACCAACCTAGCTTTATATTTATCTATAGTTCCATCTCTGTTCTAAGTTTCCTTTTGAACACCCATTTGCAACCTATGGATTTACTTCCGAGGCAAGTCTACAAGCTCCCAAGTTTCATTTTCTTGAATGGAATCCCATTCATTTAATGAAGCTTCTTCCCGAAAGGAGCTTCGAGAAGTCATAGCTTCCTTATAGGTTTGGGGTTCAGACTCACCGTAAGAGTCAAAAAATCGCCAAAACTTGTTTCAGTTCTAACCCTCTTACTTCTTCTTGGTTCGGCCTCATACTCCAAAGTTGGAGTTTGACTAGTCGATGGAACATCCGGGAGATCATCATGGACCCTTTTACAAGGTCCGACTTAAAGGAAATATGTGTTCATAAAACACAAGATCTCTGATTCCATTATGGTGTTCAGACCAATGTTATTGTGGTTTAACCGATGACCATAAACCCGTGAGCATTTGTATGCTCAGATATCCTATGAAAACACAAATAATTGTTTTAGGACCTATTTTAGTTTTCTTGGGATGAGGAATGGCCACCTTGGCCAAACACCCCCACACTTTAAAGTATGCATAGGAAGGTTGTTTACCATTCCACAATTCAGTAGGAGTTTTATCTCGATTTTTTAAAATGGAACTCGGTTCAAAATATAGCATGCCGAGAGGATAGCTTTCCCCACAAGTTCAAGATAACCCTGAACTTGTTAACATAGCATTTACCATATCTATGAGTGTTCTATTTTTCTTTTCCACCATTCGATTCAGTGAATATGGTGCAAAGGTTTCATGAATGATTCCATTATTTTTACAAAACTCTCCTATGGGTATCACATACTCACCGCCACGGTCAGACCTAAGAGTTTTAATCTTAACTCCTTTTTGGTTTTCTACTTCAAGTTTATAAAACTTGAAAGCCTCTAAGGCTTCATCTTTACTTCTAAGAAGATGAACCTGACAAGATCGTGAGTAATCATCTATGAAAGTGATATACCATTTTCTACCACCTCTTGTTGGTGTTGATTTCAAGTCTCCTAAATCCGAATGTATTAATTCCAAAGGAACTGTTCTACGTTCAACACTTTTATTAAATGGTTTTCTTGCATATTTAGATTCAAATACATGATTTCACATCTTTGTTTTTTATCAAAGTTTATTTTTGGTATGCAACCTAAATTAGCAAGTCTTTCTAGCGATTTGAAATTAACATGCCCAAGTCTATCATGCCAAACATGTGAGGAGTCACAAACATAAACAGAGAAGATGCATTAACATTCAATTTCAAATCGATACACTAAGCTTAATCATGTTATCGGTAACATAACCTTTTCCTACGAATTCACCATGCTTAGAAATAACAATGATTAGATTCAAGAACAATCTTAAAACCTTTTCCTAGTAAGATGGTTTCTAGATAAGGTTTTTGATATGTCCTGACGTAAAATACGTCATTCAATGCGAGAGTTTTTCCTGAAGTTAGCTTCAGTTCGACCTTGTTTTCCCCACCACTTTCGCGGTGGAAGAGTTTCCCATGAACAGTTTCTCATCATCTCCTACTATGGCATAGGAGGAGAAAGCATTTCGAATTTACAGACATGCTTGGTGGCTCCAGAATCAAGCCACCAGTCTCTCACATTAGTCATACTAGAGACAAGGTCGACTTCGGACACCATGCCGTGAAATATCCGTAGTCCTCTACTATGTTTGCCTTATTTTTCTGTTTTGGATCATATTTGATCCTTTTAGGGGCCTTACAAATCTTTAGCCATATGTCCAGGTTTACCACAATTAAAATAGTCGCCTTTGATGGTGTGCTTAGTGACACCACCTCTAGGCTTAAAATTGTTACCTGCGGGTTTTCGACGTCATTCGTTTATTACCCATTTTGTCGGATTCTCCGGGAGTTTTCTTTGAAGCAAACTTTATCGTCCAAAACATGAGCTTTGTTGGACATGTTTTTGCTCAAGATCATGCTCTTGTCCTTGCTGCACATAAGCTCCTCAACTTTGGATCTTTTTGCCAAGCTCCACCATGGTGATTTCACGAGTCTTGTGTCGCAACCTCCTCTTGTATTCGCTCCTTGAGGGTGGAAGCTTTTCAATCACAAAATTATACTTGTAGAGCTTCATCAAAAGTCATGCCTTCAAAGCAAGAATCTCACCGATGAGGAGTTGAAGTTCGACTTAACCGTTCTACCACAAAGCTTTTCGTCACCATGTTGTATTCTAAGAACTTAGCCATCAAGAACTTCTTACTTCCAAAGAGATTGAAAGATGATATTTTTTCTTCTAGAGCTTCCCATAAATCAAAAGCATTAAAATCTTCTTTTGCATTATAAGTCATACAAGGAGTCATCAAGACAGCTTAAGAATATGATTCTTGCACAAATAATTCTTCCTATTCCACCGTCCAATTTATCTTCATTACCACGGTGATGAAGTTTTCTCGAGGGTTTTTCTAAAGCATATCCATCTAACCTTTGGTCGTTTAGGAAGAATAGCATTTTAGACTGCCATCTCTTAAAGTCCTTACCACTGAACTTTGGTGGTTTTTTCTACAGTATTCTTTCCCATGTTCTTACAACAACGAATATTACAAAGATTACAATATTACAATAAGGCACGATATTACCTTTAGATTGTTGGAATTAATTACAATAATAGAATGCAAATGGGAAATAATACTTAGATTACACTGATAGTAGTAACAAATAACTCAATAAACTTAGTAGAGGCACGTATGAGATACGCTGAGCTAAAGGTAATATTGCCTGCTACTCCTCCTCGAGATGCTATAGCAATTAACAAATTACCTCCAGGATACAACTATCGTTAGTTCTCCTCTATGTGTAGCATACACAGAGAACCCTTAGAACTTGGCAGCAAAAATGATAAAACAAAACACAAATCGAAACTACAACCAGTTTCACATAAATATAAAAACTAATTTATGTTTCAAACTATGATGTTTATGTAAACTAATTTCTGTTAAACAAAGTTTCAGAACTAATTTCTCAGAAACAAAGAAGTAGTTATACAAAATTATGTTTCGTAAACTACAACTTGTTTAAGATAAGAACTCGATTTTTTGTTTCGAAACTTAAAAAAAATTGTTTCTAAAGCATAAGAAAAGAATAAGAATTTCAAGAGAAGAGTTCCAAAGGTATGGTTTACAAATGAAGTTTACAACTCGTATTTATAGCAAGAAAATGTTCAACGTTGGAAGAGAATCCAAAGCACGACAGATCGTCCGTGATTCACGCATCTCGAACGTTGCAAAAAGTAAGGTAAAAATCGCGTTAAAAGAACAAAGGTGCACACGCATTCAAAATTTGCGAGATTCTTCTCGAAAAAAGCAGTGTACGGGTGTCAAGAAAAACCGTGTGACACGCGTGAAAGAAGATGCTTATCGAGGTCATCGGATATCCAAAACCGAGAAGGCAAAGAATAAAATTCTTTACATGTGTGGGAGAAGCGTGTGGTAAATTTCAGTAAAAAGAAAGGATGGGTCGGATACACCCACACCCACACCCACACCCACACCCAAAGGGCCAAAGGGCCATACCCTTAAGGCTAAACCAATGCTATTTAAGTCTAAAACTCTAAATGTTTTAGTCTATATGGGACTAATGTTTTATTCATTCACATGAAAAAACATCTAGGGAGCATAAGGTCTTGGGATCAAAACATGGTTCATGCATTTTTAATTAAATTTTTTAAAAACGTTTTTTCTAACAGAAATAACGGAGGCACTCTTTGTCTACTGATCCACCTCTGCGGATGGATCATATTGATGCTACGCCATCTCCACCCCCTGAGGATATTGAGGTACCTACTGGTACTGAGATGGTTGTGGTATCTGAGACAGCTGCGGCCCCAGAGGCAGAAGAAGTTGTTTTTGAGGATCTTCTACCTTCTCCTCTTCACTATGATCTTCAAAGGCTGACATTACGTGACAAAGATAGCCATGTTCCCTTGACTTTAGCTGAGATCACCAAGTCTCCTTGTCTTGATCGTGGTGAGTGTTGGGCGCATACTCCCTTTCTTATGACAGGTCCTTGGGTTTTTGGTTTTGCTACAGCAGACCCCCGTTACCTCACACGGCTTTTTCTTTGCCCATTAAGTGTGATTAATATCAATCTTGGGCCTCCAATCATGTTGCTTCTTACGAGGTAACCTTCGCTTCTTTCGAAGGTTTTCCATTTTATTTTTTTCTTCATAACCTTTGCTTGGTATAGTAACTTTAGCTTGTTATTTTGACGAACTTTTGTAATCTTCCCCTGCTTCTTCTGGTAGCTGCTCTGGGCTCTGCTGGTAATTCCATAGCCATTAGGGAAAATAAGAGAAGGGTTTCACCTGGCATATTTGGGCTAACATCTGCTAGTGTAAGGGTTGTATGATCCTATCTTAGTACCTTGTAATAATCTTGATACCTTGCTTTGTGTTTTTCGTCTTATGCCTTTGCTTTCGTGCAACCTGAGATAACGGACATCATGCAGTTAGAGCATCTATTCGAGGGGTGATGCAATTCAGTAGTGATTTCTGGCGTATCCCGTGGTCCTTATGTGATGCTTCGTCGGTGGCCCTTACTGCGGAGGAGAAGCTTTCGAATTCTAAGCATTGTTTAGGAGATGTCGTAGTCTTAAGATCTCCTTCTTCTTCTTAGTTTTGATGTTTTAGAACAATGTTTAGTACTTTGTGGGTTCCTTTGATGCTTTCGACTGTGCTTGATGTATGTTTGCCTCATTTTTCTCTTAGAAAGCTGATTCACGTTGCTTTCGAAAAGGAAAAGGTATCTTTGCTTATGGAGCACTTTGTTCTTTGTTGTTGGTATTGTAGTTGTCTTGAGGAGTCTTCTTTTAGTGAGGCACCCCTGGTACACTTTGCCCCTTTACTGTTGCTGGCGGTCTTTGTGATCATTTTTGGTTGTTGAAAATGTACATAAATATATTTTCGCCAAAAAATAAGCTTTATCATTGCCCCTGGATTTTCATACTTAGATATGTACTAACCAAAGGCTGCCTCCTCCATTTCTTTTGCTTTCTGATTTACGTGACCAGGCTTGAGCCACATGTGATATTTGTTTTCTTTATTCGCCCATCGAAACCTTATTTTTGCGGATTCGAGCCTTGAGTAACCTTCGTATTGGAACTGATATATACCCTTTGGTGTTGGCTTCACTTTCTTCAAGTTCTATAGGGCCAAGTGTACTTACTTGAGTACTCTGTTGGAGCATGCTCGTCAAGAATGTGCCCTTGTTAGCACACAACAACCTTCGTCCAGTGATACTGCTTCTGTTGCTAGGGTATCTTCGTTGGAGGATGATTTGAGGAAGACTCAAAGGTCTCTGGAGGCTTGTTTGTTGGCTCTTGAGAGAGCTAACAATGCTGCTAAAGTTGCTGAGGAAGGGCGTAAAGCTGCTAATTAAGCTATGGCTGTCAAGTCCTCCAAATCCATAGGTTCGTTTCTTCTTTACCTTAGCTTTATCTTTGTTCTTGTTTGGCTGCATAGTCCTAAGACAACCTTCGCCTGCCAGCTGGTAGCTCTAGTGAGCTTAGATGCCTCCGGGTAGCCAAGTTATAACCTCCGATGTTTGGTACTATCAGAAGAAGTCCGATAAGTTGATGAATATAACCATTCATAATGAGGCCCAACTTTCCATTGAGTCTGCTCATAATGTTGATTTAGTGAAGCAGATGGCTTCGCTCCGTAAAGAATGTGACGAAGCCCTTAATTGGAAGGAGACTCTCATTTTAAAGAAAAAGGAAGATATTTCCTTAGTTGAGAGACGCCTCTTATCCCAAGAAATCATCCGCAAGAAGTATCATGCGGATTTTGAAGACGCCTATTATTCATTAGCTAAGGCCAATGCAGAGCGTAACGTTTTATCTTCTGAGATCTGTTATCTTAAGAAAAGACTTGTCGAGGCAGACTCCGCGTCATCCTCCATGTCTCATGCATCCTTAATTAATAAGTTGGAAGAGTTAGAGGATGTTTACCAAGTTTTATCCTCTGAGAATGCTTCGCTCCGGATTGATTTTGATGATATCCGAACTGAAGGGGATACCCTCGTGGAGGATCTCGAGGCCGCTAAGGTGGACCTTGTTGAGGCCCAACATAGTTTAGAAGAATCCCTTAGCCATGTAGGAGGTATATTAGGGTCCTCATACTCCAGCATCATCCTTTGCGTCTTTTGTTGTTTCTTCTTATTACTTACACCCTTTGTATTTCGCATGTCTCCAAGAGCAGCTGGTGGGCGCAAACTCCAAGATTAACCGTCTTGAGGGTCAAATATCTTCGTTAGAGATATCTCGCCAATTTGATGTTGCTGCTAAGTTTAAGGATGAGGCACTTCAGCAAGCTAATGATCAGCTCAGTGCTCAAGTGAGGGAGATCATTCAGAAGTCTGCCTCTGATTTGGCGGCTCAGGCCTCCCAAATGAAGATTTAGTTCGAGAAGTCGGCCATTGATCATATCAACGATGCCTTTACGGAAGCTGAACGTCAGGCTGAAGGTGTAGTCTTTCCTCGTCTTCCTTACCCCTGATCGTGTCGCGTCCATTATGTTTTAACCGAACTCTTTGTTGTATTATGCCCCCAGCTGAGGGGCCTTTGTATCATCTCCTATCCTTGAAACAGTGCTTCGTGGTGGTTTGAACCTTTGTTATCTGCAACGTTTAAGCCATGTTAGTCGTATTTTGGTAACATTATTTTCGTACCCTTATTATTGCATGAATATATATATTTCTTGTAGATGTATTGTGTCTAGTTGTTTGCACATTCAAGTCATCACAATATTCTAAGGTATGTTTAACCTTGGGTGGGACATTCATCGTCCTATCTAAGTATCATTTGTCCAGAAGGTACCGTGGTGGCGAGGGCTCCTACGTGGGAAATAATTTTCATGTAACCCTACGCGTTCAGCGCGAAGGATGCTTTAATTCGACAAGGTATCTCTATAGGGGATATCTTAATTTTTCTTATTGCCTCATGAATGGAGCGCTATCACTCTGAGGATCCGAGTATTGACATATGCGCAGTTCTGTCTTGCCTTGTCTCATCGTCATTCCTGACGGAGGGTGTCTATTCTAACCCGGTTTGTATTTAATCAAAAGTAGACTTTCTCTTAACAAAAAAGTTTCTTTCATTGATTAGTAAGATTTATAATACCTTTGGTCAGGGATAGAACATGGTGGGATATTTCCCATTCCCTTCTTCTCCTAAGTAATCACCATTCTCTTACGGGTAGTACTTCTTTAAGTACATTGCGTTCCAAGGGTGTTGCAATACTTCACCTTTGAGGTTCCTTAGGTAGTATGACCCCTTCCCGGCGATGTCATGTATGATGTAGGGCCCATCCCATGTCGGAACTAACTTGCCCCACTCATTCTTTCTTTGATATGGTGGTATTTGAAGTAGTGCATATTCTTCGACCACAAAGTTTCTAGGGATGACTCGTTTGTTGTATTCGCGAGCTATCCTTCGTTGATAATTCACCATTCTTTGATAAGCCACTTCCCACCTTTTTTCAAGATCATCGAGCTTTCCTAGCATTAGGTCAGTTGTTAGGTTTTTCTCCCATGCCTCCATTTTTTTTTTGTTGGAAGTATTATCTCCGTTGGGATGACCGCTTCGGCTCCGTAGGTTAGCAAAAACGGAGTTTTCCCCGTGGCCGCCCTTTTGTAGTTCGGTAGGCCCATAGCACATGGTGCAGCTGTTCACACCATCTTTTCTTGTATACTCCCAGTTTTTTCTTCAAGATCATCGCTATTGTTTTGTTAGTCGCCTCCGCTTGCCCATTGCTCTTAGGGTATATATGAGTGGACTTGTTTTTCTGAATGTTAAAAGTATCAAACAACATATCTATGTTTTTTCCTTGCAACTGCTTGCCATTGTCAGAGACTATGGAAGCTGGTATCCCGAACCTGCATATGATTTGCTCAAACAAGAACTTAAAGACATTTGTGTCCCTAATTTTTTCCAAAGTCTTTGCTTCCACCCACTTGGTGAAGTAATCCGTAGCCACGATAAGGTATTTTCTCTTCGAAGGTCCCATCTATCAAGGGTCTAACAATATCAACCCCCCACTTGACAAATGGCCAAGGGCTAATGAATGAGTTGAGCTCCGTTGATGGTGCTTTAATCTTCCTGGCAAAGCGTTTTCATCTTTCGCAGCGCTTAGCCACGTTCTTTGAATCTTTGTCCATGCTTAGCTAGTAGTATCCTTGCATTTTGGCTTTGATTGCCAAGGACCTTCTTCCGCTATGTTTGCCATCTTCTCCGCTGTGTATATCATGTAGTATTTTTCTACCTTTTGTTTTATGAGAGGCACCGCATTAGAGGCCCCAGAAATGACCTTTTGTATAGTACTCCATCACGAAGGTTGTACATTGATGATTTTGATTCGAGCTTTCGAGCCTCCTTGACGTCTGCTGGTAAGGTACCTTTGTCGAGATATTGGTGAATTGGAATCCTCCAATCATCTTCGCTATCTTCGTCCGACATAGGTTAGTCTTTATCAAACTCTTCGGCTTCGTTATTTGGTTCTTCTTCGTGTTCTCTCTCTTTCCCAGCTTCTCTTATGACTCGAGTTTGAATGGCCAAAGTCTCATCAGCTCCTGATATTGGTCCTTCTATCGAAGGCTCGTATATCCTTCCAATTTTCACGGAGGTGGTATTTCTATCCCTTAGCATTGAACATATGAATGCTAAGACATCTGCGTGTATGTTGTCTTTTCGACAGACGTGTCTGAATGTAACGTTGTTGATCTTTGACGCATGCTCATGTGCTAACTTTAGGTACGAAGATAGTACCGGATCCAAGGTTTGGTATTTGAGCTTGATTTTCCTAATGACTAGCTGTGAGTCACTAGTTAAACGAATATCTGATAATCCTAGATCCAGTGCCAAGCGTAGACCATGTATGACCGCCTCGTATTCTGTGATATTATTAGTTATTTTTCAAATTCTAACCTGAACACATAGATGAGTCGGTCTCCACTTGGGGTTTTTATTACAATCCATATGCATGTGCCTTCTCCATTAGAGGAGACATCTACGAATATCTCCCACCTTCGTGAATTCTGAGGTTCCAAGAGATCTTCGGGTTCTTTATTTTCTTCCTCCATTCTTGGGATGTCATCAATCTCTGCTTCGTCGTTGAGAGGTAGGTCTTCCAGAAAGTCTGCTAAGATTTGTGATTTATCAAACTTCCTTGTTTCAAAGATTATGTGAAACTGCTTGATCATGGCATTCCATTTTGCCACCCTTCCAATTTTCTCTGTGATGTCGAGGATTTAACTTATTTGAGCCTTTGTAAAGACTCGGATGGTAAGTGCGTTGAAATATATCCTTAGTTTTTGTGTTGTCACTACTAAGACATATATAAGCTGCTCCACCTTGGTGTAATTACGCTCCTCTGAACTGAGTGTCTTGCTGATGTAGTACATGGGCTTTTCTCCTTGCCCTTGGTCTCGTACCAATATTCGCCCACATCGTAGCTTGTTGCTGTTAATTACAAGGTGAGTACCTCACCTAGCTTCGGCTTCTGTAGGATGGGCACTGAAGCCAAGTATTCTTTGATCTTTTGAAAATCTTGCTCGCATTCCGTGGTCCATATGAACCTGCTTTCTTTCCTTAGTATATCAAAAAATGCTTTGCATTTATCCGACGACCTTTCTATGAATCTTCCCATGGAAGCAAAGATTCCACTTAGTTTTTGTACAGATTTTAATGTTTGTGGAGATGGCATTTCCACTATTGATCTGACCCTTTTGGGGTCCACTTCTATTCCTCGCTTAGTTACCAAGTATCCTAGGAATTTTCCTGAGGTTATTCCGAATGTGCATTTCTCCGGGTTCACCTTCATGTGAAAGTTTCTCATGGCTTAGAATATTTCCTTTAGGTCTGACAAGTGGTTTTTCGCCTCTTTTCTCTTGACAAGCATATCGTCCGCGTAGACCTCTAGTATTTTGCCTATCCACGGCTTAAAGATTTTGTCTACAAATCGCTGGTATGTTGTCCCCGCGTTTTTTAGTCCAAAATGCATCCTTGTATAACAATACAAGCCTCATGGGGTAAAGAACGCAGTATGCTCCTGGTATTCTTCTGCAAGGGAGATTTGGTTGTAACCTGAGTATCCATCCATGAAGGATAACCTCTGGTGACCTTCGATTGCATTGATCAGTTGGTCAATATTTGGGAGTGTGTAGCTGTCTTTGGGGAACGCTTTGTTGAGATTGCTAAAGTATATGCAAATGCGCACGCCTCCGTTCTTCTTGGGTATAATCACCATGTTGGATATCCACGTTGGATACTTGACTTTTCGTATGAACCCTGCGGTTAATAGCTTTTGTAACTCCTTTTCTACCGATTCTTGGTAAATGTATGCTACCTTACGAATGCGTTGCTTGAATGGTGGTATTTCTGGTTTGAGTCGAAGGTGGTGGGAGACCAAATTCGGGTCAATTCCAGGCATGTCTTCCGTTGACCACGCAAAGACATTTGCGTAGTCCCTTAGTAGTATTTGCAGCTTCATCTCCTTATCCTCTTCAAGTAAAGTTCCGATGTTCATCATTTTGGGCTCTGCCTCCATTCCGATGTTGATTTTCTTTGTTGGTTCCACCGGTAAGAGGGTTTGTTTCTGAGGACGTTGAGGAGTGCTTTTCTGTAATTGTCATTTGGTGGAGACGTTCGCTCCTGGAGTAGCGGAGGTGTTTGTCTCCATAATTGAGATGGCTTCGGGAACTGAGAGTGCTCCGTCCTTTACTTCTTTGGTGTTTGTTTTCCGTCTTTTTCTTCCGTGCTTCTCGGCAACAACTCTTTCTTCGTTGAGTCTGACCTCTGCTAGATTGCATAGCCTTGCGTCTTGCTGGTCACCTTTGATTTCCATTTCACCAATGGGTGTAGGGAACCGAAGGTATTGATGGTATATCAAATATGTTCCTCGTAATCTATACACCCATAGTCTGCCCATGATTGCATTGTAGGGCGAAGGTGCTTCCACCACGCAGAACCTGGTGTTGGTTACCAAGGGACCTGCACGTACCTGCAATATAATTTCTCCTTTTGGTTTAGAGACTGCTCCATTGAAACCGTATATTGTGCAAGTGGAAGAATCCATTTGCTCCGTTGTCAAACCCATACGCAGGTAGGGTTCGTAAAACAATACGCTTAACGAGATGCGCCCGTCAACGAGGACCTTCATAGCATTCCATCCATGTATTGGAAGAGTGATCACGAGTGGATCATTGTGCATTTCTACCTCCTGATTGACGTCTTTGTTGAGAATATTAATGGCGTGGCCATCCATTCTTCCCAAGTGCTAGCAGGTGGTTCGCTTAGCTTGAACACCTCATGGTTTTCTAGCTTTCTTCCGTTTCAAGCTAATTCGAGGATATCTTCGAGCATCTCTTCCTGACCTCCATTGGAGAAGGTGATCATGTTGATGTATTTGTCATCCTGAGGTAGTTCTACCGTTTTCTTCAGGGCCACCCCAGTTACAGCTGGCTGTATCTGTACGTACTCCATGAATTTGCCTTCGACTATGAATCTCTGAATTACGTTTCGCAGATGGTAGCACATGTCATTTGTATACTCGTAGTACTGGTGGTATGCACATTACTCCTTAGCCTCCTTCGTTTTGTCTGGTTGCTTTCCCCTAGTATTAGGGTAAGGAAATCCCGGCTTTGCTCCTTCCTTGCTTAGAATGTGGGAGAATGTGGTATTTAACTTTGTGTAGATCTTATCTACGAACTCGTATCTTCCTTTTCCTCTGCCTTTGACATCTCCGTATTTTGATCTATTTTCTCGAGAGCTAGTTCTGCCCCGGTCTCATTTTGCCTCTTAGGTATCTCCGGAATTGGTTCCAGAGATTTGGTTCATTGCAGACATGTTGTTGTTTTTGCTTGTGCCCTGGGGTTGTCCTTCTGGATTTCTTCGAGTCTGATGTAGCGGTCTTAGACAACCCTGAGCTCTCCTTTGGAATCAAGGGCTCTGTTGTGAAGCTCCACGAAGATAGCTAGGGTTATATCAAGTCCATACTTATAGCAATTAATGTTAATTTCTGGATTGACTTTTCTAATTTTTTAGCACCTCTTTTGCCACCTGTATGTGTATTGCATTAATGATTCGCGGGGTCCGATAGGTAAAGTGAATAGCCTATCTAACCCTGCCTTTGTTGATTTGTTATACATATATGTCTCCAAGAACACCATAGAAAATTGCTCAAAAGAGTCAATCGAGTTTGCTGGTAAATTATCATACCAGGCCAATGCTGATCCCGTCAAGCTTGCAGGGAAGTACCTACAAAGTACTACCCCATCTCTTTCCCAATGGGCAAGTACACGTCTGTAGTACCGTAGGTGGGCTGCGGGATCTGAGGTACCATTGTATTCCTGGAACGTAGGTACCAGGCACTTCGGAGGGATGGGTTCCCTCAAAATGCGAAAAGACAATGTAGATGTGGTTGCCTCTTGTGGTACCTCTTCTAGTCTTGCACCTGTGTGGCCACTTTTTAGGCCTCGTATCTCCTTCCGTATTTTCTCTATTTTCTCCATGACCATGTTCACATTGTGAGCATCTTTGGAAAATACCTCGTAGTAGTAGGACTGAGAGGGCTTGTATGTTGGATCCGTCTCATCTGGATCATGGCGTGTTCTCCTGGCTCCCCCTGCTGGGTTAGCCTTTGATGGGTTGAGATCCACCCTTTGGACTCCTGAGATAGCTCCGTTCTCACGCCTCTTTAGCGGAGGGTGAGTTTGGGAACCTTCGATTTGTATGTCTAACATATCCTTTAGGTTCTGGTTCTCTTGGGCCATCTCGTGCATTGCATCCTCATGTTCCTTGTTACGGAGTAACAAAGCTGCTACTTGTGCTGCCATTTGGTCTTTGTTGTGGATTCCACCACCCTGAGGGGTGCTGTCGGCCGTATCCTCAGAGTTATCCGCTTCTTCTTCTATAACTGGTACGTCGGGATCTATCTGGATTGGAGTTAGGTTTCCCAACCCTCGTCCCGTAGGAACTATGGTTCTGGGTAACCTTGCGTTTGCCGCAGGTGGCTTCATAATGGTGGGATGCTCCGGTAACGACATTCCATAATAGGAAACGACATGCCATAAGTGGTTGAGCTCCAGATGTTTTCCCTATACCTTCAGCAGGAATAGGTGATTTTTCAGCAATCGTTCTTCTTGCTATCTCACTTTGGCCGTCCTCTGCTTCGGTTCTTTGGTTTGCCTTTTGAGATCCTCCTCGTGTAACTGCTGGTGAGATTGTTGGTGCATCATTTGGTTTCTGCATGCCTTCGACCCTTGTTATCCTGCGGTCACAGAAAAAATAACAAAAATCTGGTACTTGGGTGCCTTCGTCAAAAGTAGCAATTAATGCTCTGACATAGAAGACGGCTAAGCAGATTTTTCAGAAAAAAGACTGAAATGACGTTTTGAAAGATGAACATTGAAAACTAATTAAAAAAGAGGTGTCATATCTCCCAAAAAACAAGGTTATTAAATGCTTTAGAAGATCTTTTTTCCTTAAAATCTCACTGAAATTCCTCTGCAGTCAGAGGTATTCAGATCTAAAGAACGCTTTGTTGAAAAAGGATGTTTTAGTACAAAACAAAAGTTTTGACGTTTTGCGAGTGCTCTTTTGTGAACATTTTTGTAGATATGTGAGATTTCTAGTCTTTAGAGGCTATGAACTCAAAGAACTTGCGAAAAAAATTGACGAACCAATCACTAAAAAGTGAGATCCATTGTTGTTGAACTCATATCTCTTCGTTAAATAATATGTGTAAGTAAAATAAATAATAACAAAATATAAAACCTCAAGCTAGTGAGCAAATCCTTCTAGCGCCAAACTGTGACTACTCGTTTTCCCGTAGTCTACGTAATGCGTACAGCTCAGAGAATCAGATACTAAGTAGTATTGATGCCTCTGTTGAACTAATAATGCTAAGTAGTAAAAGATACTCAAGATCACAATAATAACTAAGAACACAAATATAATGTAAAAGCAACTAAGTTATCATGAGACACAAGAGATTACGTGGTTCAACTTTAGTCTACGTCCACGGGGCAATGAGTGATTGCTTTGTATTAAGTTGAAGTAATTACTTAAGTTCTAAACATTAAAGAGGTATAAGCTTAAGACTAGATCTTCTCTCCTAGATATTGAATGTCCTTAGATTGTTGGTGAGGCTTGGTATTTATAGCCCCTTCTGCTCCAGGTATATCTTTGCTGCCTCTGGGTCCATCCTTTCCTGATATACCTTTCGTACAAATGGTACCTTCGTTCGGAGCGTGCTTTCTCCAGTCGAACTCTGCCACCTCAACTGACCCACGTTCCTTTGGAAACTTCCCAGTCTTAGTACAGATTATACCTTCGTTCACCGTATGTCTTCACCATTCAGGTCCCGCCATATCATCTATCTTCACGTGCTTGGATTATGCGTGTAGATAAGATATTTGTGCATTTAATGCTGATTAGATGCGTCATCTAACTCTGTCCCTTCGCTAGCTGCCTCTTCTTAGACTAGGATTTTACTCTTTTTATCTTATCCGTCGAGACGCCCTTTCTTGAGACAAGATAAATGAGATATACGAAGGTATCCTCTGTCACTTGGATTGCTCTGTATAGCGAGGGCTACGCGGTTATCTCGTATGCGACCACTGGGATCGTGACACGTGCTCCGCAGAATATTGGTATTCACAAAGGTATTGGTGATATGTTGCTGCTACCACTTTGAGCTTGTGCACCCATCTTCGGCCAATGATAGCGTTTTAAGGGGGAAGAGAATTTACCACACTGAATCGAGTATCAACTTTCATCGGACCTGCCTTTACTGGTGCACCGTTGTTAAGTGCATATTTTGCATATATTTTGTGTCGAATCCATGCTAGTAATTGCTTATTTTTCTTGCAAATTATTGTATATTACTCTTGTTTTTCTTTATTTTTGTTTTGCTAGGTGAATCATCCAAAAGAAGTGAATTGGCACTTAATTGTGCAATAAAAGAAGTTATCCGAAAGCGTAGAAAGGCCAAAGACCAAGTGGAACTCGTTCGAATCTTGGAGTCCTTGATATTATCTGGAAGAGGGCGAAAAGACGAAGCAAATGGCGAAAGAATGGAGTCACTCCGACGCCGTATGAAGATTTTATGGGCAATTGGAGCAAGCAAAGTTGCGCGCACAGAATTTATAAGGGGCTGCCACCTTCTTCCTCTTTACCAAAGTACGTAACATGTAACATGCAGCAGACTGATGATTGAGAAGACAACCCAATAATTGGCAATGATGATTGAGGAGACAAACCAATAATGAGCAATGATTAGGAATGATTGGTAATGATTAATGGTGACGGAAGTTGAAGAGTCCCATTGAGACTGGTTGCTGTTACGATGAATGATGGCATGCTGTTGAGGAAGAGCATCTCTTTACGATAGAGTGGGAAAATAAATGGTTCATGGTGATTGATGGAGCTCAAGCTTTGCTTCTGACATTGCTGATGGAGTTTCCGGTGAAGGATGGACGTCTCAGGTGGTCTGGTAGAGCTGCAGATGAGGGCAAAGAATGGAGATGATCGTTGGAGACCCAGGATTGGTGTAGCTGTGGTTAGATGGCACTCGGTGATTAACGGACTTGGATCGTGCATGCAATGAATGTACTGATAGGCTGATGGCTTGTAGGCAAATGTTGTTGTATGTAATGAACTGAGATGAGGGCTTACGATGTGATACTCATAGAAGAATAAATGGTAGTTGAATATGATAATAG
>JAJJWX010003476.1:0-17502 GCA_023529315.1 Papaver bracteatum | reverse complement strand
AGGAAGTCCTAGCCGTGATGAAGAGAAGAATTCCGAGTGAAAATCTAGCAGAAATTATCGCTGGTGATGTTTCTGTCCGAGGGAAATTTGGGAACTATGCTTGTCAGTTCCAGGAAACTGACAGGCCAATGGCTGTTGAAGTTTGATAATGGGCTGGGCTTATTCAGGGCTACTCGTGGCCCATTGGCTGTGTGTGTTTACTCCACATGAATTTGGCTTGATTTTGGGAATTTGGCTAGTATTTGGCAATTTTCACGGGATTCGATGTACGGGCACAACTACAACTTGGGTACTATATAAGAGACTCTTCTAATATTTTAGATATATCTCTACATCTCATAATACACTTTTGTTCTTCATTCATATTTTAGGGTTTACCCCTTTAGGGGGAAACCATGAAACGGTGTACATGAGAGGCTAAACTTTATTGATTAGGATGAATTCAATGTTCTGGGCGTGAAGCTTAATTATTATACAAGTTTATTCGAAGTTTTTATCATATTATCGATTGTCTTTTCTATATCTAGGGTTTATGATTGATTACTAGATTGTCCAAGTGTACAATTGGATTAATATTTTGATCATTCTAATGCTAGTAAAAGTTGGGTGATAAGTTTAATAGTCAAACAACTCTCTACACAAGTAGAAATCGCGAGACCCTACAAAGGGATTCTGTGGAGCAATTGCGAGTGAAGACAACATCAGCAAGTGAACCTTGAGCTAAGAGTTTAACTACTGGGATCAACCTAATTCACAAAGCCTAAAGCATTCAGTTGGATTACACCTTGAGTGAGCTACTACTTGGTGGTTCGGTTGGATAGAATCTGATATTGGACAGCCTTTCGATCAAGTGGTATAAGGAGTTTTGGGGATAGCACTGAGCTAGCTGCTATTCTACGGTTGGTGATATATGATTCTTACGAAAGGTAAACGAGTATACTATGCAAGTCAACGTTTGGTAGCGGCGAATGACTCATAATCATCTTGTCATCTTATTATTATTATTATTATTATTATGAATAGCGCCGAGAGAGGCATTTTATTAACAAAAACAAAGAAGGTCTATTATTATTATTATTATTATTATAAAAAGGGGCCACGAAGGCTTTTATTATTACTCAATATCAAGATCAACATTACAAGCAATGGTAAGCAGCCTAGCAACCAGCTGGGCCCCAATACCTTTCTGAATGACGATCCCTACCCTATGAAAAAGAGAATTGCCCATTTTAAAATTGGCATCATGGCGAGCCATACAATTCCTTAAACGCTTCAGAAAAATAACGAAATCTGACCCCAGCTCCCCAAAAGTGGAAAACGCAAGAACACCAAAACCATATCCAAGCGAAGAGCAGACATTGAGGTATTTATTGTTCTTGCGAGAGATAGCTGCAGAAATGACATGGCCAGGGATAAAACTACGTGTCTTGGCGGTAGTGAAAGGAGAAACTCCAGTGACATCAAGGCAGACGTCCCTACCGTCCTCCCAATTATAAGCCATAATATCCGCCGGTCGAAATTCCTTACCATTGACAATGCCCAGAGAGACCTCTTTTTTAGCAACCACACCAGCACGGTAGCACATGTCAGCCAAGATGTCCTTCACAAGATCATGCCTAAATTTAAGCCCAACCTCACTGGCACAGTGAACAGCGTGATCACCAAATGTGTCCATAGGCTTGCCACAACAAGAACATTTTCTACCCTCCTCAAAAAGAGGGATGGCAAGTCTATACTGCAGCACAGAACTAAATTGTCTTGGTCCCATAGCTTGACCCAGACCAGGTATTGGTACAACTTTAAGGAAATCCAAGGCATGTTCAACTCTATTGCATTTCCAAACTGTCAACTCACGAGGAGATAAAGGAAGTTTGTCAGGTACCTGATCACGAATCGCACCAAAGTAGATAGCCGCCAATGTCTTCATATGTTGGGGGGCGGTATCATTAATGTTGAAATCCGTAGAAGATAACTTACAAGCTCGCACAAACAGTTGCAATGCAATAAGAAGGGGCCCCTTTTTTTTAATTATTATTATTATAAAAAGATGCCACAAGGGGCTTTTATTGATAACAAAGAGTAATAATTACACAGAAATAGGGGGAAGTCGGGCAAAAATTTGGGCACCGACACCCTTTTGAATAGACAATCCTACTCTATGAAAAAGGGATCCTCCAACTTTGTTATTAACATCGTAGTTGGCTAAGCAGTTCTTCAATCTCTTCATCAGGACGGTGAAATCATCTCCAAGTTCTCCCAAGGTCGAAAAGGCCAAAGCATAGAAATTGTAACCCAGGGTTGTGAAAGTGTCCAAATACTTACTATGTTTACGATTAATTGCTGCAGAAATGGCCTTGCCCGGGACAAAGCTGTGAATCCCACCTCCATAAAAAGGGGAAACACCGGTGATATCAAAACATGTATCCCTTCCATTCTCCCAGTTACATATGAGAATGTCCGCGGGTTTAAGATAACTATCGGTTTGGGAAGAGAAACCCAGAGACGCTTCTTTTCTAGCGGCTACACCAGCTCTATAACAAATTTCAAGAACCACATCCCGCACTATATCGTGACGGAACTTAAGGCCGACTTCACTAGCACAGTGTAGGGCGTGGTTGATGAGTGCCAAATATTGCATATTCATACACCTTTTCATTGGCACTTAACTCATCTTTCGCGCTTCAAAGTCATATATTATCCCAAATTCTGCATTCTTACCATCTTCAAGAATAAATATTTGTATTAATTAATTTTGTGTTTTTAAGTACTAAATAAAGCTTGGAATAATTGAGAAGACAAAAGAGAAGAAAGAAGTTGAAGCATTGCAACCCGCTCGCGTCAGTGGCAACCTGTTTACAAATTCATGGGATTAAACAACCCATGATCCAAAACCCAAGACCTAAATCCATTTCCACCTCACCCCCATTGGATTCTTTCCAAAACATCCACCTCACCCCCATTGTATTCCATTTTATCCATCAATTAAGAAAACATGTTTTGTTTAATTGTTGAGTGGTTGCTACAGAAGAAATTTCAATCCCAAGTGTGAGAGAATTTTTGTGTATAAATAGAGAGGGTTGTTGTGTTGAAAACTCATCCAAGAATAGCTTGTTCATGTTAGTTTATCAAATTTCAATTTTGTTGTAATGTTCTTCATGTTCTAATTTCATTTACTAGGGTTTAGATGAAACCCTAATCTCATTGGTATGTATTCATATCTTGTATCTTGTTCTTGAAAGTTTAGAATTGTTTAAAGATATAATTTAATCCAAGTTTTTCAACATCTTGATCTCACAATGTATGCCATGTATTCATTGTAGTTAGAATATCTCTATGTTGATTATGCTACAACTCATGCTTAACCAAATATTGATCTTTAGATTAGTTGTGCTTAATTAGACGATTAATGCTTTGGAGAAATACTTTAGTTGTGATTAAATTATCCATTGGAGAAACACCTTAGTTATACGGTAGACTTGAATCTACTATAAGGACAAGAATAATATTACAAGTTGAATGCATATCATAGGTTATTGGTGGATTTGAATACCCTAGTATCCATATTATCATTGTTTACATATCTTGTTATTTGCATCTTTTACTTTTATTATTTCAGTCACTTGAAAATCATATCGTCGTATCGACAAAATCAAACCCCTTTTGGTTACTCTCGGAATCAGGATTTAGAATCAACTTCTACACTCTCCAAGTCTCTGTGGTTCGACTTGTGCTTGCCCTGTGTTGCTTTTGCGACAATTGTGCACTGATATAAACAATAGTAGTAGGTATCTTTCCGAGCCTACCAGTGGTCTCCAAATATATCTATTTCACGTCCACAGCACGAACACATACACTCTTCCGGGAACAGTGGGATACCCAACCGATATTGAACAACAACTCGGAATTGTCGTGGGCCCAACGTCTGACCAAGACCAGGTATCGGAATAGCTTTCAAGAAATCCATCGCATGCAATTGCTTGTTACATTGCCACAGTATAATGTCTCTTGGAATTAATGTGAACTTCGATGGTATCTCCCTCTTAACAACCTCAAAACCTTTGCCAATGTCTTCATAGGATGTGGGGCGATAGTTAAGGTTGAATGTCGAGAGACCACATAATTCCATGTACCTTTCAAGAGCTTGGCGATAGTTATGTTTTCGCTCTCTGTATCTATTGATCTTAGAATAGCGTCTTGCAATTGTTGCGTTTGAAGATTGGAAGCTGGCAGTTAACAATAGTAGCTAGTGTCTCCCATTGTGTAGACGCTAAGCCTCCATCCGAGATGGGAAGAGTAACAAGACGTTGTTGAAATGGAGCAAAGCCAGCACCATCCCTGTTACTAAGTGTCAAGATACTCAAAAAGGTGTTAGTCGTAATGTTCCAGTAGATGTCCTGAGAACATGTGGACTGGTCGTGCGTAGAGTAAAATATAGGCGCGAACACCGGTGCAATTACGAAGGAGAAGGAGCTCGCTCTGCGGGTCCTGCAGTTTCTTGATGGACTCCATGAGATGGATGGTTTTGTCGACACGAGCCATGATTAAGTCACTGCTGTATTGGGAGTCGAGGCTTACCGGGACGCCAAGTAGTTTTACTCCCTTCTCTGGTTTACCAATTTCAGCTGGGAATACACCTTCCATAAGGCATCTGGGGTCCGGAGATGGCCAGAAGATTTCTGTCTTCTTGATGTTTAAATGTAAACCATGAGCTGCACCTTCCTGTATTATTATATTAAGGGCTTTGGAGACTTCCAATGTGTCGCCAATGATAGTTCCGTCATCGAGATACCATGTATGCATATCCAAAGAGCACTGGGAAGCGATGTTTCGAACTAGAGGGTGCAGCACCAACGCGAACAAAAGAGGTCCAAGGGGATCTCCTTGTTGTACTCCACGGGCAGAGGATGAGATGAATTCATTGTAATACAGTTGGGCAGGTTGGGCATAACAAAACTCAACTCACTTGGCTATAGAAGGACACCTAACACGTACTTCTTTGACGAGGGTTGAACGATCGACCATGTTAAAGGCATTTGAAAAGTCCACCAACAACATTGTAAGGTTAGTGTGTGTACCTTTGAAGTCCATGAGAGTGTTGGCAGCATGAAGAATACTTTCCCCACCACAGGGAACTCCAACTCCGAATTGATAATCGCCTAAGTAATTGGCCATTTCTTTTCCCAATGCCGTAGCTGCGACTTTAGAACAAAGCCTCCTCCATATAGTGCCGACAGCGATGGGTCTAAGCCCTCTATCAGGCTTGAGTAATGGCGTTAAAGGGGCACTGGCGACGAATTTTCCAAGAGTAGCTGGGCACATACCCTTTAACCACAGATTAATGACACCCGCCATTGAGGTAAGCAAGTCGTCGGAAACTGCGGCTGCAGGTCCGCTTAATGCGTCGAGTAGGTGTTGAGCCCGAAGGCCATCCCTACCGCAGGAGGTACCCTTTGGGAAGCTTCTAATAGCCTCCAACACTACCCTGCTAGAGACTGAAACCGGTGTTGCTGTAATGCTATCTGTAGGAATGGTTGGGAGAGGTGCAACCAAACCATTCCTATTATTATTATTATTATTATTATTATTATTTTATTATTTTTAATATAAAAAGGGGCCACGAAGGCTTTTATTATTATTATTATTATTATTATTGTTGTTTATTATAATCAAACCAATCCCCCCTTTTTAGTATTTTTTATTATTTTTCCGAACTAAATAACATATCAATTACACAGCTCTCTGTGGGAACGATCTCTTACTACCGCTATATTATTATTTAATTAGTGGGAAATATCTTGAATAATTTGTTGCACTTACAACACGCATCATACATTCAGCCTCTAAGACATTCGAAACCTTAGTCAACCATTCAAAAAAATCAACGACCAAGTGAGCCACTCAACGTTGTTTTCTCGGTAGAAACAGAATCCAATTCATGTTGTTTTTACGTTCAAGTCTTTAACCAAAACTTCTTACACTCGAGAACCCATTCTTCATTTTTTTTTCTAATAGAGCTCAGTAACCAAAGGCATATAAAATTGCAGGAAACAAGTGGGAAACAATTAAGATCAGATAACCAATGGTTCTTGGAATATCAAATATTTCAAAACTCCAAAGAGTTCAGAGCTTACAGGGATTGCCAATAATTTGCAGTTCATATAACAATTTCTCAGTTATAAGTTGTTATGATTGGCTTAGTAATGACCAAGCACATTAATACAACTTAGACCTTTCTTTCAAGAATGTATGAGTGAAGTTTGTCCCACCAAATTAATAATTCATCTTATGATCTGTAATACAAAATAAAACTTCCATAAAAGACATTCTCAATAGGAAGGGTTGTAGTATCCTTCACAAAATATGTTGTTCGTGTAATATGACTGAAAAAATCTATCAATCATCTTTTAGTTCACTGTAATTACTATAAGAGTTATTTTTTATATGGTTTCCACATAAATAGGTTCCAACATAGACTCTTGGACAAGAACAAGATGCTTGCAAATTTAAAGGAGTTAAAAAGAAAATGAGACATATTTGGCCTGTGATATTTTTTTACTATTTGTTGGGTCATTTGGGGTGACAGAAACAACATGTTGATGGAAAATAAGAAATGAAAATATAGCATCTCATTTAGTTAATATTGTGAAAAATAAAATAAATCATATGGATCATGAGGCAACATATCTTTTTCTCTCTTGCTAAAATTCATGGAGAGTGAGCAGTCTCGAATGTAACCCATCCTAATCTCAACGGGTAGTATGAGATAAAGGGGAAGATGATATACCTTATTTGTTTTCTTTTGATACATTAGATTTAGAGGTTTTGGAGACTTGATTGAAATTCTAGTCAATTGGAGTACATAAATTATTGTATTTTGTTTTCCCTTTTCGGTTCCCTTTCCAAATTTGTTTAGGTTTGCTACAGATTTGTCTGTTAGGATAGGATTTTCATCCCTTTGGTTCTGTTTAATTTTTGTTTGTTTTCCTTATATAATTATTTAGTTTCTTCTCTGATTGCTTGAATTATCTTTCTCTTAAGGATTGTCTGTGGTTTTATAATATTTTACTCCCTCTGTCTTTTTATTCCGCCCTCTATTCTATTCTCATATATACAAAAATACTGGTCAACTTCTGTTTACAGTCATATTTTCTAGTCAAATCTCAAATATGCCCTTCAGCTTTTTATAATTATAAAATTAGTTTAATATAACTAATCTAAAATCTATATTAATATCTATCCCATTTATATCTTCATTCCACTAATATATATATATATATATATATAAATAAAATATTTAATAATATAACCAACATTAGTGGGGAGATATTTGTTTTTATCCTTTTTTAAATATTTCCAAAAATAATAAAATTACACGACATATGTTTTTCTTATATTCTATACATGTTAGATTTAGTCACAGTAATAATTTAGCATTTAATAAGGGTAATCATCATATTTCCTCCGGTCTCCTAAACATTTTGACTTAGTCAAAGCGGACTAATAAAATAGGACAGAGGGAGTATATTTTGTATTTTTGAAAATCTCGAGTTTGAGTGCATTTCCAGCCCTAGGTGATTCTGAGTGCTTTTATCTGTTTATGGTTTCCTTATTGAATTCAGGTTTGACGTCGCTGTATATACCCTTAATCTTAAAAGTTGAATCTACTGAATTTCTATTCATAGTATCATTTTTTATTTAATTAGCCTATTCCTTTTCTATTCTATTTAACCGACCCTTCTAATTCTACATGGGCAGTAGATTTGTTTTTAGGTTAAAAATTAGTGGCTCCTTTTCTAATATGTATGCTTGTTAAAACTATAAGGAATAACACGATTAATAAATAGAAGCCAAAACTAGAAAAACAAAAAGCATTTCTTCATAAGATCATTCTTTAGCTTATTATACTAGTATGCACAATCTTTTGAGAGTCTATTTCTCGGATTCTGAAAGTTAGAGATAATAGAATCTTAGACAAAACATCCGAAAAAAATCCAATAATAACACCCACATAATTAGAAAAACAAGCAAAAAACATTAACCTTGATAACTTCCCTTGAATCCCTTCACCTCATTTCTGTTTTTCGTATTAAGATGATAAATGTCAGTCTTGAAATGTACACAAGTGTAGTCCATCCCTAGAGGCATTTTATTAGAGGGTGACAATCTCATCTGATCTTGACTTCTTCAATTGGACTCGAATCCGCTATGATGTTCCTCGACTCAGTTGTTTGTTTTGTTTAGGATCGAAATTGCAAAAGGATAATATCTTCCCCTGCTTTGGATACATAAATACCTTCCAATTAAAATTAGGACATAGAAATTACTGAATTTGGTGTAGTTGTCCTGCTCGGTAGCTGATAACCTTAGTACCAAAACATTAGATGTATCACTTGTATATTTTATTTTTATTTCTGATATGCGAAAGACAGATCCAAGACCCTACCCGAACCCATCCAGTCAGACTTACCCCACTGCCAGATCCAACCCGCCAAACCCAATTATGCAACTGTACTACGAATACAAACCTTACGGTGGGGATTTAACCCCGACTTCCTCCTTACTGGAGTTGATGGGAAAGAAATGAGCTATAATCTTGGACCCAGATGAATCACTTGTATGATTATACTCCATTTTTTTCCCTCTTCTCCTTTGGTTCTTGAGATGGTTCAATTTCTCTTTAAAATATCTTTCTACTCTCCGAATTTATGCTTAGTTTCCAAACCCTTGCCTTGTATTTATTCCGTTTCTAATTCTTTGATTGTCTTCTTGTTTATATATGCTTCACATTTTCCAATTCCACCTAGATTTTTCATCTGCTTAATTTTCCTTCCCACTCTATCTATCATCAATTATGGCGACTAGATATCTCACCACACCATGAGTAGGTTGAGTTTATTGTAGATTTCCTAGACCCTTAATAGATAAAAAGTGGTTGAACATTGCGTTAAGATTTTTAATTTATTAAGCCTAAAAATACTTTTACAAGGTCAACTTATTCAAAGCTAAGTCAATATTTTTTACAAATTCGATTCCTTAAACCTAGTACTGTCTCATTTGATCTATGTTAGCATCTACCTGATTAGCTTTGACCTCATAAAACTTGCTTTTTTCCTTTGTGTATCCTCAAGTTTGATATGGGCTTTGATCATTAGAGCTCATTTTGCTTGAGCACTTGCTCCTCTATCTTAAAATGCTACTCATCAGTTATGAGTATGCTTCTTGCTTAAACTATGCTTTTTGTTTATTTATAAACTCATCTATGATTGAATCTCTTAAATTCGCTTTCAAATTTCGCACTTTGTTTTTGCCTTTATTATCTATTTTATATGTTCGAATTCTTTGTTCATGTGTATTTCTTTGTTTTTTTTGTTACTCTAATGGCTAGAAATCGCGGGTTGTATCAACATCTCAGTGGCCTTTCTTTAGATCGGGGCTTTGCTAAACATAGTAAAGATACGTTGATTGGTCTGTAGATTCGTACCTTCACAATGTATGATTTTCTTCCATGATTATGGAATACGATCTTGACTATCACTCTATTTTCTGATCTCTGATCAGGATTCGGTGATGTAAAGTTGGGGTTCCCCGATTATCTTCAAAGTATGGTTAACGACGGTTTAAAAGAGAATCATGGAGAAAGAGGAGAGAGAATTGTCTGAAGTATATTTTCTATTATTAGAATGAATTTGTTCACATCATCAGCATTTCTGGCTATTTATACATGATATGAACACGATAATTACATGTAGATGACTAAGCAAGTGACAACTTAGGCTTGATAGTTTCCCGCATTTTGCTTGTACCAACCTGGGATAACTTTCCAGGTCCCCCTTCAGCTGACAATATCAAGAATCTTCTTAGCTTCACACATGGACTCATGTATTCCTTGCCTAGCTTCGTGTCTCTCTCTTGTTTGGTCTCCTATGGATCGATCCTTGGACATCTGCTTCAAGTATTCGACGTCTAACCTTGAATCTTATTTTATGTTCTGAGTTGTATCACTATTCAGCTGTCAGTTCTCGGGTAGATGTTATGCTTTGTCATCTACATATCTGCCCCAAGTTTAATTAAAGTAAGTTTGTACATTTAAAAAAAATTAAATTCTAGTTTATTTTTAGCTTTAGTGGCCCGTGGCTTTATTTCTTTCAGCTTTGACTACCGTTATTGGCATCTCATACCTTTCTTTGCCGACTTGTGTGAGTTGGTTATGGGCACCTGGGCGTCTCTTTAGGAGTTCCTCCCCCTCCGAGTTACTTTAAATATGGTGGTTTACCTGAATGCGTCTTCAGGTGTGTATGCGTTTTTTAAGTTCCTTATAGGAATTTCGAGTTTTTCTACGTCGCATACATGTCTTTTTTTCCTTCAAAAGGTAAATATTTTTTCAAAGATACTTCAAATCTGATTTTATGTTTTTTTTTCAGTATTCCATCAGAAGAATGTAACATAAAATTAACATAGATGTTGCTTGGATCTTTATGTCAAAACCCTTTGGCTTTGCACTAATTCTGAGAGATGATGTAGGCGAGTTTGAAAGAGGACGGGGTCCAATTATTATTTTTCTTTCTTATAGTTAATTTGTAACGGTCACAGGCGTTGGAAAGTGATATCAACAATTATCTACGTTACAAATAGCTGTGATAGTAATAAATGTTACTAAATATTTCGTAACAGTGATAAGCATCGGTAATTTTTTTATTATATTAAATATTAATAACAAATTTTAGCAGCCTTCGTCAATTTGGCCCAAAATTACAAGCATATGACCCAATAATTAACCAAGTGTGCTAGAATTTTTTTGGGAGGCCTTAGGCCTCATAGCCGGTTCGAAGTTATCGCTTTAAATATATATATTTATCTCCTCGTAAATTAAAATCTAGCTTTACTTCTTATGGGGTAACCCATAAAAAAGCCTCATATTTTTAGCTCGACTAAAACACCCCAAACCTATAAGAAGACTTTGCACGGATGGCCACCAGCGAGAAAATTTGGTGTCTTCTTTAAAAACAATATACATTTCTGGTTAAGAATCATAGTAGGATCATTTGTCTAGTTCATAAATAAGCAAAGGTGATATAATAATCGTTTTGTCCGAAAATAAAAACGAGAGCTGTAGTTAGCGGGTAAAATTGATGATTTAATTTTTCTTACTTAATTGGGATTTTATTTCTTTTTATCATGTGATTAGAAGAGTGTAAGTAAATTAAAAATGATATAACAGTGAACCATACAATCTTCATTGTATCAATTAGGTTTATATTAATTATATTATTATCCCTAAATTTTAAACTTTATCCTAATGGATTGTTAAGATGCTCATGCATTCGATCTTCACAACCCTGCTTAAGACAGTGAGTTTTGTCTAAAAATATTTTGCTATTTCGAGCAGAGTTTACTCACCTATTTTTTTCTCGAAATATGCGTTGGTTAGCTTTTGCTTTGACCATTTTCATCCTTACCCGTGACGAAAGTCATGATGATGTTTCAATATTGAAAATAGCTTTGATGGCGATAGTCTGATAGGTGTATAAAATACCTTGATATTTATCTATTATTTATGCTTTCTTTGCTAAGTTTTCTTGTAAATTATGTATCTTATGTTTAGTTTTGAGTTTTAGGTACTTTGGAGTCATTTGGAGCAAAGGAAGAAGAAACAACGCAAAAGTCTCATCTCATGTGCAATTGCTGTTGGATGCGGATTATTTCTCATCATTTTCTTTTATTTCTTCATTTCTGTCTGAAAAGCATGTCGGCTTTAATGATGCAAATTATGTCTGAAAAGCATGACAACTTTAGTGATGAAGAGAAATTGAATAGAAGAAGTGGATCTGAGAATTAAGAGACAACTGCTGTTGGTGGAAGAATTAAATGAATAGAAATGGGTCGAGATGGAGCTTATCGGCTTACGCGCTTAAAGCTCATGTCAATCGAGTCATCGGCCAAGTGAACTATAGGTGCTGTTTCTGAAGGCAGAGTGATGGGATTAGCACCGGATGGGCTCACTTGTACCATCTAAAGTAAAAAGGTGTGTTTAACTCACACAAGGGCAGCACACATGTGCTTTCAATATGGGAGTGAAATTAGATCTCAAACCAAAGTCGAGCAGGTTCATTTCCATCAGTACACAAGCAGAGAAAGAGATGGGATTTTGTTGCCGTCAACCTAGCCATGAAAATGGTGGAATTCACCAAGGTTCAGAGTTCTTCTCACAGCCAACATGGAGGAGGATAAAGTGTCCTCAAATTATGGAGATTTTGATCAGAATTGCATGGAGGAAATGAGGTATGTTGCAGTCATTGATTCAGCTGCTAAACAAGGCAATTTTAAAGAAAATTCGTGATTGGGAATAAGCAGAGCTCCGGGATATGATGCAGTTGGGTATGGCGACCAAGAGGAGTAATAGATGGCTCGACTTTGTGTTAGGGTTATAAACCAAAACAACTGAATAGAACTCAAAAATAACTAGAACCCTAAGATAAAATCCTTTTTTATGGGGATTAGCCACCTCTGTTGTGAAGAAACAATAAAAGAACTTAGGTTTGTATTAATTGAATACTATTTACAACTCATGATCAAAGTATTTATAGCTAACTCATATAAAATAAAGGAAGCTAACTAAATAAAGAAACTAACTAAGCTAAGTAAAGCATATGCTAAGGAGTTGGCACCGCAACATCCCACCCTGCTCAAAAAACTGCTTGTCCTCAAGCATCAAAATCTGGAAAACTACGTAGAAGTAGCTTATCAGCACCAGACTTGTGAAGAAACCGATTCCCAGTGTGAACACTTGCAATTCAGTAAGTGCCAAGGTGTCTTCCATAACCTGACCCTAACCATGTGAGAATGATAATACTTCTCACTAACTAATTCGTTGCGAACAGTGCATAACTTCTTTACACTTTTAAGTTCTTTGTAACTCCCATCACTACAGTAGCCTGGAAGCTTGTAGTTGGTAACTTGTAAAGCCACAGATAATGCAGAAATCACTTCTATAGTTCCTTGACGCCTATCAATAACCCTAGCTATATTCAATTGAAGTTGTCTCCCTGTATTAAATAGTTTTATAACATGAAAGTTATCATGGAACCTGCTGACAACATTACCGAAAGCCTGAGACTTTGGAACTGTTATTATATATAACAAGTATGTTAGTAAAAGTGAAAGCAATGCCGAACGGAAGGGAAAATCCATGTAAGCTCTATCGGAGATCCTTTCATAAGCTAATATGAGTATCATAGAAGGTCCTGATACTTTTCCTAATGACTTTAAAATAAAAGTATTTCTGCATGTAAAAGTGAAAGCGCACAATCCGTCACAAACCCCAGTATCGTTGATGATAAAAATGTAAGTATCGATTCCGTTTGACGAACTGAAAACACACTCCGACATTGGAAAACTTTCCATTCCACAGGCATGCTCGACTATCTCTAACCCACGAAATTCAACATTGTTTGCATCCGTTAGAATATTCCCTTGCTCCGTAGTTGTATTTATAACAAATTTATCTATCTCTCTACGGATGAATTCTTGCAGCTTAAACATTATCCTTTTCCGTGAAGTAAGAGGGGTGTTTCTCCATGACAGAAATGGTTTAACTGAATCTTTGAACTCCGCATGTGCTGTCAATGCAACATGTGAAACAAATGGTGATTCTGAAGTAATATGTCTTATCCGCGAAACAATGTTTTATTTATAAACATACTTCTCCAGTAATTCACGATATTCATGAACCAATTTATAAACTTCTTTTGCTTCAATTAATATGCTTACAGATGCTCTATACTTGGCATCGTGTGAAGTGGCAACTTCGAACAGAACATCAGTTAAATAACCAGATTTTATTTCATCCAATTTGTCTTCAGCCGTAATTCTTCCAATAGTTTTTAATTTTGAAGACGAAAACCCATTATATTCAATAACCATTTCTTTCACCAGAGTAGAATTAGAATTGCGAGGAATCATATCTTCTACAAATTCATATTTGTCAGATTGTAAGAAGTCATACCCTTGAAATCATACCCTTGAAACTGAACAACATCGTTATCACACGCCAATTTGCAAAAGAGAACATTACCAAAAGTAGTAAATAAATCAAACGACCCCTTGTTATCTATGGATGAGTTTAATTTCTTGACGAATACAATCTCCTGCACACTTTTTCGTTTACTGGAATCACAATGAGAGAACTTAATAGGCTTGTCATTGACAAAACTAAAGTTTATTGCCTCCGATGTTGTATTTGCATCTTGCTGGTTGCAAAAGTAGAGAGAAATTCCGCTCCTCTGATTTCTACAAATGCTGCTAATAACTGCAGGTTTCCTACCACAATCAAATAATAAACGAGCGTAATTAAGAGGAAGATAAATACACTTCTCACCCGGCAACTTGTGGTTGACAAGTACCTTGTTACCAAGTTGTGCATAATGTACTTCATCAGTTGTAGATCGATACTTATGCAAGACCTCCTTCCTATCCGCACTTGATATTGGATATGGTATTAACGTCTCAGTCCAATCAATATTAGGAGCAAAGCACGATTGCGACTTAATATTCGTTCCTAGAAGTTGCTGGTATGGAGTATATGTCCTTACCGTGGACAAGGAGACACCCCAATGAGGAAGTTTCAACCCCATTAATTGTGATGCATCCATAATCATTATAGATGAGAAATTGTCTCCAATTAAGATGACATCCTCGTCATTAAGTCTGAATTGCATTGTCAGTTTGTCGAAATCCCATGATATTAATCCCAAAGTATGAAGCCATTGAACACCCAAAACTGCATCACATCCACTGATGTCTAGAAGATGAAAATCAATCATAAAAGTATAACTCTGCAACTTAATCGGCATATTGGAACAAGAACCGTGAGTGTGCAAGGACCTCCATCACCAACTGTTACAGGTAAGGAAGAATTTTTGGATTCAATTGCATAACCACACTGCTTGGCTAGAGTTGGATGAATAAAATTATGCGTAGCACCTGAATCTATGGTTTTAATGGTACTGGCAACAAGCCCAAAGGGTAAATTACAATGCGAATTTCATTAAAGGGGTTATCTTCTAAGATCCTATTCTGCGTTGTTGATATTAAATCACCTTATAATGCCCTGATTGGCCGACCTTGGCTACATGGGATATTAGGTGTGGCATCAACTTTCCACCAATGTATTAAATTTCCTCATCCGAATGGTGTTGGAGTTATAAAGAGAGACTGGGTTGATGGGAAGAAATGCTATGAAATTGATATGGAATCTTGCGAGGAAAGGGCTGCGAAGAACAGAAACTAGAAACATAACATCAAGCAAAAACAAATAGGCGATAAGCTGATGGTTGATACAACAGAGCGGCGAGATAAAGGAACACTGCGAAATCAACATGAGCTGCAAACAATATATGGAGAGCGTCTCGCAGAGGGAGAAAATGTAGCAAAGCGCAGCAAAAAAGTAGAAGCATAAGATAGTAAGTAGAAAAGGTAGAGTTTCTAAATTGTGAAATACAAGATATGTATGAATGATTCGTCAAAGAAAAAATCTACAAAAAATATGTGCTTTGATTCAATGAAGAAGATGAAATTCAAAAATTATTCAAGAGCTGAAATGCAAAAAGAGACAGTCAAAGAAAAAAGAAATGGCGATATTCGCAAGAAATATATAAGAATGGGACGAACCTTTATGGCATACACCCTAGTTCGCGGATAAAATTTCGCAAGAGGCAAATGTAAGACCTAAAGTACGTCATATAAGGGGGTATCTGTTTGCATGGCTCAGGGATAAGGTTATACCGCTGCTGGAACTCGAGTCATGGAGAGCTGGGGTCCATCTCCATGAGAGATACCTATCCAGGAGAGGTACCTTGGATTTCCAACTATATAAGGTTATACCCTGGTTGGACGACTGAGGATCTCTCATAAGGAGTACATAGTATGACCAAGGCGCCGAGGTACACGGTTGATCTAAGGGTGCCCGGGGGGTACGAAACTACCCTGGCCATCCTTGGCAAGTCTTGGCTATGATGCACTCGACCCGAAGAAAACCTCACTTAGGGTGCAGTCTCGTAACTATAATCCATATAGGCATAAAGGATAAGAGGCTGCGAAAACAACTGGTTGTTGTTAAGACCGGATGGGAGGATCTAGTCTTGTATGGCCGATGTGCCCTCCTTGAAGGGGCAACCAGGGGGGAGATAAGGGCGGCACCCTCCATTAGGGATCTGTTAAGTGTCTTAAGAATACAATTATACAGAGGCAAAAAGCCATGAGAAAAAGATAAGATGAGATCAATGGGTTTTTACATAAAAATGTAAAGACGTCCTGCGATTTCATCGCAAGACGTCAATGTCATGGGGATTTATTTTTGCAAGAAAACTTAGGCCTATCATGTTGTCGCAGAGAAATTGACAAAACACGGATAAGGCAAGATCAATGGGTC
The DNA here is from genome assembly GCA_023529315.1 of Papaver bracteatum. Classification (NCBI taxonomy): domain Eukaryota; kingdom Viridiplantae; phylum Streptophyta; class Magnoliopsida; order Ranunculales; family Papaveraceae; genus Papaver; species Papaver bracteatum. The sequence goes on along the minus strand of JAJJWX010003476.1, from coordinate 1,076 downwards.
TTTACATGCGAATGTATAGACATCCTGCGATTTTGTCGCCAAAACAAAATGTGGCTAAATAAGACCTTTAACTAGGAAGGCATAATAAGACCACAAGAGTTCATGAAATATGTAGAAATGATCTGCGACATTTACGTAGAGATCATGAGATTATGTAGAAATGATCTATGACATTTACGCTCAATCTTATTAAGAATTAATTTGCTCAATCTTTCATTTTACAGATGAATAACAGAGGCAAGTATGATGAAATTTTTATTCATCTTTATATGACAGATTTACGCAGATAAAAATTAATAAGCATTTTGATTAACCATATTGCAAAAAGGAATTGTTTTTTAATATGTGCAGATAGAAGCAAAAGAAACATATATATCAAAGAACTTGAGAAACTTGAGAGATTCGCAGCAATGTGTTACAAGGGGAAAGAGATAAAATAAATGTACAAATATTACAAAGAGATTCCAAGAAAAGATAAATCTATTTAGATCCTTCATTATCTTCACCAGAGTTTCCCTCTTCATCTTCATCTTCTTCAGCCTCACTATCAGAGATGACAAGATTGGGAACATTCTTTGATATTTCATTCGCGAGATAAGGATACACAGAATGAGGAATCTTATGATCATCGCAAACCATTTTAATAGAATCATTGCGAACACCAACAAGGGTATTACTAAAGTTCGACAGCGTAATCTGAAGTTGCTCTTTGAACTTGGAGCATTTTTCGTTGCGAGAGGATATGAGCTATGCGAGTTGTCCTTTTTATTCTTCTAATTCTCCAATTCTTTGGCGAAAATTCTTTTCAGATACTGCGAGAAAATGACAACGTGTTTGTAGTTGCAGAATAACCTACAACTACCCCCTCAGTAGAATTAGTAAAAACTCAAGAAGTTCTTGATGATGAATAACAATTTTCTTATTAATGTTCTCAATTGATTACAAAGAAGTATCTAAATGGAACTAGAATAGTTACAACTTTCTCTATTCTCTTTCCTAAGATATTTTCTAACACTCACTAAAAGAACCCCCCGAATTTTACATTTGAACTCCTATTTATAGTAAAACTTATACAG